>JAPDSC010012526.1:0-55226 GCA_026290005.1 Latrodectus geometricus | reverse complement strand
ACACTGGTATTAGTAATATGTTGCACATATGTGAGTCTTGCATGTGCGTGAAATGGAATTTATTCCTGTTTTCATTTTTAGCTATAATAGGTTAAAACAAATGAGATTTTTTTCTACTGACACCTCTCTGTTTTAAATTGATGGCAGAATAATTTTTCTATCGGATAATTTATCCGATAATTCTTAAAATTTCGGTCTTTTTGTCAGAAAATGTGTTCTGCATTTCCTTTCCATATATGATAAACATGTTAGAAGTGTTGACAGATTGTAATGTGTGAATACATTGTTTTCTTTATGCATTTAGTATTTGTATACATGGAAAAATTCATTTCGTCAGAGAACCATTTATGTACAGATTTTTTTAATCCATTATTGTATTTCTTACTTTGTGATTATGGTCGAGGAACAAATTTCTTTCAGTTTAAAATAAATTTATATAAATGGTAAGTATAACATTTTGAGACTAATGCTCATTATATTGTTAGTAATATTGTATATAATTCTTATTGTGTTGTTGTGGTTAGTTAAGGCTGTATAGGTATCACTTCGCATGGAGGACCTCACATCCACGACCATGGCCAGTGGTTACTAGAGAATAGAACCGATCTTCGACTAGGTTGGGTATAGAAGCCACTACTTAAAGGTAACTAGAACGAATTATTTCGCAAATAGGTTACCGCATCTTCATGTGTATATGACTAACAACTTATAGACTATTTAAGTTGCTTTTTTTGCTCATGTTTTTCTTATGTATCTCTCCTGTTGTATATTCTATTAAATGTGCTTTCTTTATTAAATGTGAGATTAGTTATAAAGTTATGAGCTGTGTATTGCAAAACTTCTTTTGCCTAATATCATATGAACCAAAGAAGTCTGGTCTTCATCTAAGAAGTCGGAGCTTAAAATCCTACCTGGGGTTACTTTCTTCAACTAAAGTAACTTCAACTTTTTGAATATTTAAAAATGTGCAATTACTGTCATTTAAATAAGTTAGTAAGTTATATTTCATACTCTGATATTTATGTCTACCTTAATATTAAGAGCAATTAAAATTTCGATTTCAAATATTCTTATTACAAAAATATTAATTGATTGTCACTGTTTCTTTAAATTTTTGTGTTCCATATGATATATATATATATACAAAAAATCCATATGAATGTTTATCCTTCACGTATATTACTATAATTCCTCTTCTATAATTTAAAATATTAGAATATTTTTAAAAAATAAATGAGTATAAATTTTTATTTTGCTGTAGGTGAAAGCTATTACCATGAAAATCCAATGGATCAAGTCTTGTCTTTCAACGAATGCTTGGAACATGGACAAAAGAGTATCGAAGGTAATTTCTGGCTTCAGCTCATTTATACTTCTGTAAGGTAAGAAATATTTGACTTCAAGCAATCGAAAAAGTCTTCACGATATGTAATCTATGGAACAACTTCCACAGTATGGCCCAATCCTTGATTCGAGTGATGCGGTCGAATTGGTCGCCCATGATGTAATCGAGATTTGGGTTAAACCGAAGAGTGCGGTTACTTACGAAGTAATGGCTCTAATCTCCCACAGTGTGGTCGAGTCCTTGATTCCCGTGTTGTGGTCGAGATTGGGCTAAAGCGAAGTTTGCGATATCTGCGAAGGGATTCTTCCCACCGTGCGGTCGAATTGGTCACCCGTGATGTAATCGAGATTTGGGTTAAATCAAAGAGGGCGGTTACTTACGAAGTAATGGCTCTAATCTCCTACAGTGTGGTCGAGTCCTTGATTCCTGTATTGTGGTCGAGATTGGGCTAAAGCGAAGTTTGCTATATCTGCGAAGGGATTCTTCCCACCGTGCGGTCGAATTGGTCGCCCGTGATGTAATCGAGATTTGGGTTAAATCGAAGAGGGCGGTTACTTACGATGTAATGGCTCTAATCTCCCACAGTGTGGTCGAGTACTTGATTCCTGTATTGTGGTCGAGATTGGGCTAAAGCGAAGTTTGCTATATCTGCGAAGGGATTCTTCCCACCGAGCGGTCGAATTGGTCGCCCGTGATGTAATCGAGATTTGGGTTAAATCGAAGTGGGCGGTTACTTACGAAGTAATGGCACTAATCTCCCACAGTCTGGTAGAGTCTTTGATTCCCGTGTTGTGGTCGAGATTGGGCTAAAGCGAAATGGGCGATAGTTGCGAAGTTTTTGGCTAAAGCATTGTAATCTATTTCTAAATTTTCGCTATTACATGTGTTCGATGTCTGTGTTTATGCGATGATGTATTTTGAACACCATTGTATTCGTATATCACAATTTATTTTATTTAGTATTGTTGTATTTAACTATATGAAATTAGTGTAATATTACACTGATGGCGAAATAGGCCTGTGACTGTGCAGTCAATTAAACTTGATATGAAAACTTCATTAAATTGAAAATGTATTGCCAAATTTTAAATAAAAACTGCACCGTTGCGGGGAAACCACTGCCTAAAGTGGTAACGACACCAATGTGATACCTCATGGGTGGTGATGGAAATTCACAAAAATATAAAATTTGCCAAAAGATTAATTTCGGTCTTATTTTATTAAACACGTTAAAACCGAAAAGGCTACATTGCAACATTTATATAATCTGTAGATAGATCGATAACCATTGATTTTTCTTCTGTATTATAAATTTAATATACATAAAAACGTCTCTATAAAATCATTTACCTCAGGGTTTAAATGATTTTTTTTTACAGATAAGCTTTAAAACACAAAACACTTGATAACAATTTTTCTCACCTGGAGGATGACCACAAATTATCATAAAATACTTATCAAAGTATTATATATTTGGCTTTTTTAATATAATAAATTTGGTTTTTTAATTGTTAATAGAATAATTCTTATGTGATGTTTATTCTAGAAACACCACAGAGAAATATTTATAACTTTAAAATAAAACTATTTTGATAAAACTTCTAAGAAGAATTCAATTGTCAAAGATTGTTTCAAAGAACAATAATGTGGGGGCAGACTTCAGAACGCTGTGAGGTGAAATATTGAAATGCTATGTTCCCTCGAATTATTGTGTTCTGTGGTTTCGTAATTAGGACATTTGTGTTGTACTTTATCAATGAGGATATTGAAATAAATAATTTTCGAAGCTTATCAATGCTGTTTTTACTACAAGAATGCTTACAATACTGAATTTATTACTATTTTTCATGAAAATCGATCAATATGCATAATCAGCATAATGTTTTACATTAGTACGCGAGAAATTTATTATTTACTACAAATAATATAAAGTCAACATTTTTCTCTGTTAACGCAATAAGTGTAAATATATTATTGTTACCACATACATTTTAAAATTTTCTATTGACAACATTACAGACCACTCAATTGTTTTCAAATTTTTAATTTATTTTTTTCAAGATATAGTTTCAACTTAACCTTAAAATTACGAGACACTTTTCTGATATGCACGAAGGACAAATGTCTAAAAATCCTCATGCCGAAAAGTGTCTGTATTAAATGAAACGTTTATAAAATAAGTAGAATCACTAATCAATGGAATAAAAATGTAAGCAAAGCAATACATTGAAAAAATATATAGGTGTCAGCAAATCAAACCCCATCCATTAAATTCAGAAAAATAAGGTTGCAAATTGTAGTTTGAAAAATTATTAGTTAAATTTAAAAAGTTAAAGTGGGTCATAAATTAAGATGGTATAATTAAAGAGAAAGGTGTTTTCGGGATTCTTGTAGGAAATTCAATGCTTTGGTAGCCCATCTGTTATATGAAATACGCATTACTTCAATCTTTCATGCAATTCCCTACTTCCTACATATTTTAAAGTAAAATTAGCAGGAAAACTATTAGATTTAAGTTCATTAATTAATCTTTTAAATTGGTTTCTATTGAATTTAAGATTATTTGCAAATATTGTATATTCGTTTTGATTCATTAAATACTACATTTGAGATAAATTTTTAAAGAAATATTGGAATTCCAGAAGATTAGTTTATAATCTTTAAAATCGAAAAATAACTGGTTTTATCAAAAATATCTATATAAATAGTATTTCCAATATTAATGAATAAATCTAAAAATTCAGTGTTATTGTTACAAACATTGGTTTTAATTAGCGAAAGCTCTTTTGGATAAATTGTAATTGAAATATCACTAAAATTTGCATCATTAAAATAACAAAGACATCCGGATATTTAAACTCAAAAGAACGTCGAAAAATAAAAAAAAAAAAAAAACTTGTAAAAAATCCAAAATAATGAAAAAATAAATTTGTAAGAATACTCGAAAAAACTGAAACCATTTTTCCATTCTTAGCCGCAATTTTGAATAAAAATATTTTCATCGTTATAATATATATATAATATATATATATATATATATATATATATTATATATATATATATATATATATATATACAAAGTTTAATTAAGTTATTCCAGTAATCAAAATTAGTATTCAATAAATTTTTGTACTCCTTAATATTATTTTTTTTTCATACGGCGAGAATTGGGTGACCAACCCTTAGCTATAATGAGTCCGGAAACTGTTACTTATGTAGCGTAAACCGGTCGGCACCTGTGAACCAAGTCACGGAAGTGAGTAGCATTATTCATGCGTCACACCACTATAAACCCGTTTATAGTGGACTACATTCATCCATCAGCTTAGAAGAAAGGACAAGGAAACAGAGAGAAAAGAAACGTCGATGCCTAAACCGGGATTCCAACTCGGAACCAACAGCCTAATGAAAATGTGAAAATATAATACATTTAATTTTTTAATGGGTATACTTGTATAAAGATCATTGAAATCAAAGGAACTGATATTATAAAAAAAAATTATTTGACAGAAAGTCTCACACCAGTCTATTATTATCTACAATCCAAGTAGCCTTAGATTTAACAATATGTTCCAGAATTATATAAATATTTGGCAAAAAATATACCTGGTTTATTAATAGATTATTTTGTACCACAAGTAATATATCTGAATTTAATGGGAATTTAAGAAATTTAGACATTACTGTTAAATAAGGAAATTGTAATTTATAACATTTTATATTCAAAAGTTTATAAAAACCCAGAAATATTTTTATTAATTATACTATATCTGTAGAATTTTAGAGTTTGTAGGTATTAGAATTTAAAAGTTTCTTTATATCAATCAAATCTAAATAAATTTTCTTATGGAAAAGTGCGTAGATATTAGAAGTTTTATCAACAGGTGAAATCATAAAGTTGTCTTTAAGAATTTTAATCTTATAAGAATTTTAAGCAAATATAGTAGGAGGTTTTAATAGGCTAAATCTACTATTTGGAAAAGTTAAATTATAATAAGAAATAAAATTTTTTAATTTTATATTATAGACCTTTCTTTTTATCTTCCATGTTCTGAAAAACTCAACATAATTATAATTTGCTATTTTAAAGATAATGTAATCGATATCATGAAAAATTATTTTAAAAGTTTTAGATCTACTTGTTTGAAAAATTGGTCTGTATTTAGCAACCTTATTTAAAATTGCCTTATGCTTATGATCATTGACAATGTTATGTCACCTGTAATAATGAGTCAAAAATCAGAGATTATAAATGGTTTGAATGTACTATTAAAGCATATAAATTTGGAAATTTTTTTGGAGAAGGCGGTATTTTTACAAAATTGATTACAATTAAATACTTTACTTCCAAAAGGAGTATCGTAAGAAACTTAGGTTTGAGAACAACATCCTTTTAGGAACAATACAAAACAAATCATTAATAAAACTATTGAAATGAATGTTATCAAAATTTGTATGTCGAAAATTTATAAGAAAATAGTTAAATTTAAAATTTTTCTTATTTTTGATTTCCTTATATCTGTATTTAAAAAGATCATGAAATAAAATCTTAAAGTGCTGTCGATTGTTATGTATATCATCCAAACATGAATACAAAAATTTACGATCACTGTTAGTTTCATAATAAAATTTTGTGAGGCAACCAATTATAATTTTCAGAAAATAAAGATTCCAATTTGAGAATTTTTTCAAATAAAACTCAAAATTTCCAAATAAGATTTATCAAAATGAGCTTTCTGTAATTAAAACCAGAAAGGAAACAAAGAAGGAATTATGTGATCAATATTTTGCTATTATTAGTTAAATTTAACACAACTAAATTTAGTCGTAAGACAGTCTTAATCCGGTTCTTTAATGTTTCGAGCAAGTATTTCTATTCTGTATGGAAAACCAATGATGAATTATTTTGAAATTTTTTTAGACTTGGTTAAAAATATATCATTTGGAGCGTGTTTCTCTAATGAAAAGATATTACTTGAATATAGCATACTCGTTGTATATATGGTTAATAGTTCTTACTTTTAGCAAATGGTTGTATGACCTACTTAAAAATATCTTGTAATACTTTGTGTAATATTACTTTAAGTCTCCCAAATTTTTTGCAAAGCTAGTAGCGCGGAATGAAGAGTGATTGGGTTTAAAGTTAATAGTACATAGTCCCACTTTACACGCGAAAATTTTGTATTGGCTTGATATCCAATTTAAATCGTGGATTCTCTTAAATTTAGCCAGTATATTTAAAATCTATCAGTAAAGTGACTAATAAACCAGTTATTTTTAAATTATTCTTAAAAGTTTCATTTAAAAATAACTATATGATCATTTCATTAAAGGAATATTTTGGTATAATAATAATATATAGTGAGAAAGCAATATTTGTTGAGTTTTTGTGTGCATGAAATATATAAAAATACTTGTAAAAAATCTGAAATACAAAAGTTATTAAATAATGTAAAAAAAATTTTTTTTCCTGATGTTCTAATTTATTTTTCAAGTAATATTTTTTCCTGCTTTTTTGGAAATTTTTAGTCTTTACCTCAAAGCAAACTACTCTTATTAAGATTATTTCTAAAATTTAACTTTGAAATTTACTTCATTTATCATGGTCATACATGTTTATTAGAGCAGGAATAATTTCTTTGATTATTTCAAGGAATATTCATATAAGAAAATTCTAATCTTATTTAGCTTTCCAACAGTTGAATCCATAGCTTCATTTATTTTAAAATTCAAATGAATTTACTAAATATTTGTGGATTCATTTCAGCTTGCTGTTGCATCTCATAGATTCAATTATAAATTAACATTCAATTTTAGACAAAACAATTAAAGTTTTAAGCATAAAAATGTGTTCTCTGAATGATTTGCTATTGTACAAATATTTGACATCTTATAAATGCATTTTTAAATACTAAACATTATATTAATATTAATAATTAAATATTTTGAACATTTGAAAATGCATATCATTTCTTAGATTTCAACTTTTTCAATAAAGTCACATATATTCATTGTATCAGTTTAATATAAAAAAATAATTTTTCATTATGAATAAGTACAGTGTAAATAGAAAAATGCTTATAACCGACAGGTATTATTCAAAGAAAATTTATAAATATTAGTAGATTCAATATAATGATTCCCATTATATTCTCCTGCAATTTTTAAAACTTCAAATATAAAAATTATTTATAATTATATTAAATTTCAAGGCAACTAATTCTGAAATTATTAGAAAAATGACTTTACATTCAGTGCGATAAAAAAATTATGACTAAGATAATGAAAATGCCAGAGCAGAACATTCACTAAGTTAACTACAAACATATGTAGGTGTTCTCGAGTGAGAAATGTCAATAAACGAGTTCTCATAGTAAATGAATCATCAAGGCGACAATACTTTCAAATAGTCTGGGGAAAAGCGGATGAACGGCTCATAGCGGATTAGAGAAAACCACGCACCAATATCCTGGTCGTTGGAGAAAACTCGCTTTGTAAATATCTGAGCAAACTGATGTTACCACCAAGAATCAAATATGAATAAGATTCTTCTTATAATTTCAAATTATTAATGAATTAAATACATTTAATTAACATAAAAAAGTCTTGGGGAGAACCAGTTAAGCGTATGAATTTAATTCCTACACTTTTACATTTAGAATACAATACAAATCAGCATTTTTTGCATTAGTAAATTCGCGTAATAGAAATCCACCGGCCAGCTGATAGGGTACAAAAGACAAAGTATATTATTTGTCAGAAGAAAAGAAAATCACCAGTAGTTTTTAAAATATTTAAAGTGATGCAGAACCATAAATTCATCAGGATAATGTTTTGAAAATTAACACAAAATAAATATTATAAACTTTTTGTTACTAAAATACATATCAATTAAAAAATAGGATTTATTTATAAAGAAAAAATTATACAGTAAATCTTTTAATATATATATATATATATATATATATATATATATATATATGCAAACATTGGATAAAATGTCACATGTTTATCTTACAATCTTTTTGTTATATATATAAGGAATAAAGGAATGTTTTTAGCTATTGTGAAAAATGAATTTAATTATTTTCCATTGACAATTTATTTTAATTACCTAATTTCCTTTATGAATTAGTTTTCAGCTTCTCAAGAATTAAAATATTTCGCAATTTTTAACCAATAATAAGTAAGTAAGCTAGTAAAACATTTTTGATTTTCATAATATTCTAGAAAAGAAACATAAGTCTTTAAATATTTATATACTCTATCATTATGAAAATCTGGTCCAAACCTGAGTGATGTCTTGTAATTAAACAGCAGAATTTATAACACAATAATATACGAAATTATAAATCGTACATAAAAAATATACAGTCGAAAAATACTTCAATTCCGAGGTTCAGTACTGAATCTTTTCATTGTTTTTATTTTTAGCTGTAGAGTATGGCTTAAACCAATAATTTACTTGTTGGAAGAATACAAAATTTGATTTAATAAATTTAGTTCAACTCATACATTCATTTTTTATAAAGCATATTAATATTGTATTTACAAGACAAAGTCATTGATTATTATTCTCTAAAGTGTTTTCCATTTCAACAATTGTATCGTTATTTTCTCAAAATTGTTTTTAGTTAAAAAGAGCTCTGATTATGATAGGAATGCTTCAGCATAATTTGATTCTTTAGAAAATTAACATATCAAATGTTTTTGCATAGAACTGGTTATGAATTAAGATTAGGAACTTGCTCTTCGAGATGGAATGTACCCAATGTGATATCTTCACAGTAGAAAAATTGAAGTTAACTGTTGCACATTATCCCGCGGAAACAATCTATGGGAATCAGGACTAGGTACAGGGAAGCAAGCTGGTGCAACAAAAACAATCTGACGAATATATGCTAAAGTAAAATAGATACTAAAACAGGTCTTTACTAAAAGAAACTTAATTTTCCAAATTTTTCTTGTAACATTTGAATTGATTCTGTTATCTACAAAAAATTGTTCATTGGCATATTGATCATTGATTATAATTTATTTAGTATTTATAAATTCATAGATAATAATAGATTTCATAGTTAGATAATATTGTACATTTTATTTCCACGACAACAATTAAATAGAAATAGAATTAAATAGAAATAAAATCTAAAAGGAAAATATTCTCGACCTCAAAGGAATACGCAGAGAATATTTAAGTTATAGTTGTCAAAATATCAACTATGTAACCATAATTTACGCACAAATTTAAAATGAGTATGATTTTGGTTTTGTTTTTTGGCTAGAGATAATATAAAGCACTTTATTTTATACAAATAATAAAGTTTAAAGTAGTAAAAATAAGAGTTTATGTATATTTAGTATTGTGTCAATGTTCAAGATAGTTGTGATCAAGAAGCAACAAAATCTTGCTGTTTCTTGTATAAATAAATGATATTATAGATGTTATTCTAAATCTGTGATTACTATTTATCTATGTAGATATGAATTTAACCTAATAGAGATTTCCCAACATTTATTATGCGAAACATTATATATCTAGTCACAGAAACGCATAAAGGGAAAATTTCGATTTCAGCACTGAATATAGATTTTACTTTTAACACAAACAAAGAAAAAAATCGTAATTATTAATGTTGTGAATATAAAGATTATTTTTATTTTTTCTTCTGAAATCAGCATTAAATTGTACTTCAGTGCTTATGTACTCATTTATTAGGGAAATTAATTAGTTCAAAATATATTTATTTAGTTTTTTTTATATCATATTTATGCTTACTTTTTAGAAATCTTTTGAATATATTTAAATATTTTAACATATGTCATTTCTCATATAGCTAATTACGTTTTATTAACTTTGAAAAAAAAATCTGACGTTTGAATTATGTTTTCTGTTAGCTAAAGGTGAAATAAATTAATGAAATTAATCATACAATTATTTTAAAGTTTATTTAAAACCAATAATTTTAAAATATTCTGTGTGATTAGTAAATATGCTATATCATGTTATACAAAATAGACATTTGGTATTTGCCGGTGGTGGGGGCTAAAAGAAATCGTTTCTACTTGCGCCGTTTTTAGAACCAGTTTCTCGACTCAACGACACCGGAACTCTCGTTTTGTTATGCTTCAATGGTTTGCTTCTCAATGTTATCCTGCAAATGGTTTCTCCCTTAAAATTTATTCCCTGCTGAACTCTTTTTAAAATTAACATTAATAACTTTCTACGCCACATATTTTCATCATGTATAAATTCTTGAATAGAAAAACTACCATCACATTTATATATATATATATATATAAACATAATTATCAAAATGAGCAGAAAATAAAAATCAAAGTGAATAATTTAAATGAAAACAGCTTGTTAAGTCGAATTGCAATTTCTTTAAATGCTTTTTCGGAAATTAATATAAATAATTAGATACAACTTCAAGTTATTAACTGTAGAATGACTGTTATTTAGTGAAATTTTATTTTAATTCATTTAGTTACAGTTTCAAACCATATTATAGCATATTGTTTACAAAACCTGATTTCTGTTTAAGATGTTTGCATTTTATCTGCCAAGATAATATGTAAAAAGTATATCCAGTATATTTATTGTATTTTTTACACTTCTGAAATAATATATAACTAAGGCTCAATTAATGAATATGTTAGAATCATTTTCTTATAAAAAAATTTATCGTTTTTTTTTTTTTTTTACTAAAAATTAAATGAAGATAATTTAAGTAAACCTTATTATTTTTCTTCGAAAATAATAGGGTTAATAATTGGAAAATTTTTCTTATTCGTAATTAATAGTATATATTATTTTATTTTGATTGTTTTTTAATAACTTTAGAATCCATTCACTCAAAGCCTACATTTTAAGTTAAGAATATTATAAAATATTTGAAATGGTGTCAAGAGTTTATTGCTACAAAATTATTATAATGAATTTAACAGAAACTACAATATTGTAAAAATAATTCTTTAAATTCTTATTATTGCTAAGACATATAAACATATAATATAAAATATTTAAACAAATAGTAACTACTTTTTAAGTTTTTAAATTTTCATATTACGAATTTGTGGAGTCAAACAATGGAAATATTTTTTTTAATTTATTTTGAAAATATAACTTTCAAAATCAATCACAGAAAATAATATATACGTGGCTGGTTAAAATGGATATCTAAAACAATTCGCTTGGTTGTTTAACGAGGTGCTTGATGGTCTGAAGGGAATGTTTCAAATCTTATTGCATATTGCTGGAAAAAGAAACGTATTTATTTATTTTTAAAGCAAAATTCTTAATAATTTTTATCAATATACTTATCCCACATGTCTGAGATGTATAATTATTGTAGTTAATAATATTAAGACATTATAACATTGACACAATCGAATTCTTCTCAAGAATATATATTCAATCAGTCTATTTCTAAGTGAAAAAATTTTACTGTTGATTTCAATTGTATTTCACCTGTAGATTATAAATTTATTTCAATTTCCTGTTTATAATATTAAGGAATATTTTTTTAACTAAAAAATCTTTTTTAAAAGAGTTCATTCTAAGCCGATTGTACATGTGAAAATAATATTTTTTCTTATGCGAACAGAATTTCTCGTAAGCAATTTTAAATATCAAGATAATTTTTTTTTTTTATTGTTTGGTTGGGTTTTGTGGTGCAAAGTCCAAAAAAGGACAAGCCAAGGCAAATCTAAGTTTTAGATGTATGATTTTTTATTCAAACCAATATTAAAATATTTTAAAATAGATCTTACCATAACATTTAAAACTTTACGAAACAGCAGCTAATATATACTGTATAATTAATAAATATTAAGTAAATTGCGTACGATATTTAAAATTAGATAAAATGCATGAAGGCTTCTGTTCTCGTTAGAACATTATAATGGAGAATAATTTATTACAATGAAATGTAATAATAAATAATCTTGCGGATTTATGAATAAAATTTATTTAATGTTGCGGATAATGTTATTTTATCACCATTTCATTATTAATTCTTTGTCTTTGCTTTTCCCATAATTAACTGTTTAAAAAAATAGTAAAATAGTTTTACAGTTTTTTTTTAGTTTAAATAAATATTTAAAAATTTATTTCTTAAAAATCTATATTATATTATATTTTCATTAGTAAATAAAAGTAGGTAAATATAAATTAAAGAGAGAGAGAGATAAATACTGAAAATAATTTCATAACTTTTGACTTTGTGATTTGCTCTGGAAATTTCTAAGCACTTACATTTGAATATTTATTTGATTTTCCTTTCAAATATTTAATTATTCTAAATTTAAGCAAAACTCTTTATTTTGAATCTGCTTAAAAACAAACCTCTTCCTAAAATTATCCTTCTTACAAACTTTTCTGTGTACCACGTGGTTTTAAAAAGGTCTTCACTATTACTTTCCTCCATAGTTTAAGATAAGCGTTATTTACCTATATTCTATTAAAAAAATAGCAGTATGTTTAATACGAATCTTGATCTAAGTGACAAGCATTTGGTAAGAGATTTCATCAGGTCTAGGCTGGTCCCATTTGCCCGATATAAGATTCTCTTCGATTTTGATAATCTAATAGTGCAATTGTAGATTAGATTATGTCCGTCAATAAATCTTAGAGATGTCCACCCAGTAATTTTTTTGAGTCCTAAAAAAAATGTGACTAAAATAATTAGAGCTTAACAAGCTAGCAAATGTTTCTCAGAGGACATTAGAAATATCTACCTCTGAGGGGTGTACAGCAGCTTCAGTTTTTAAAACAGGAATGGAATAATTTTGATATATACCATTGGCTTCTTTCACTTTACTCCAAAGATGTTTTCTACATGTCGATGAGGACGCATAACGAATCCAAGATTCTCCCAGACTCTGAGGTCTTACCCTCTAGCTAAAGCTTTGACTTTTTAAAAGCAGGAAGATTCTCTTTCGTTGCTTAGATGATTCTTTGAGAGAATCTATATATGTAAAGTATCTTAATACATTGAAACGTATTTTCTCTAAAATGAAGTGAAAACTTGTGAAAGTGATTGCTACACCTTCATGTTGCTTGCTCTTATTTAGATACAGTTGCATGTATAATAAGTAAAGAGAAAATTTGATGGATTTTCCTCAATATTTGCATGTATGTCCAAAAGTTAAAAAAATAAACTACGTTTTTCAAATTTTTTTATTTACTCCTGGAAAAGTAAGCGTTGCTAAAAACATACACCCCACAAACCACGAGTTTAACGTACTTCATGCAGAATTTTATTTCCAAATTTTTTGCATCATTGATAAATAATTAAGATACTAATATTATAGGATTAAATAGTTATTATATTCATGATTCTCGCGTTCACTCAGTTTTAAGTCCTCCTGTTCACAAGTTTAATTCTTCTTTTATTATATGGTGTTTTACATACAGATAATTTCAGATTTACAGACATGTATTATATTTATTCAATATGCATATAAATGAATTGGCTTAAGTAAAACTAACCAACGCAAACACACAAAAATTAAAGATTACTTAAAAAATATTTCCTATTTAGTGAGTTTTGAAAATTAGAGCGTCTGTTAAAAAATTCTAAACAACTTATGTATGATTTAAAAGCTTTAATTAAATTTTTGGAAAACGAATATGTTTCATAATATTGAGGAAAAAAATTCCTTTAAATTTTGATGATACATTTATTTTTAAAAAACTTCTTTCTAAAGCTAGTCAGAAGAAGACTGTATTAACATTTAGAATTAATATAACAATAAATAAGATAATGAAATTAAATCTTATTTATATCAAGATCTCAGTTCAAACTGTAGTTCAGCTTAAAATATTGCTCACATTTAGTTGAAATCTACATGAAAATAGTTGAATTGTTTTATTTATAAAGCTTGAATTATATTATTTATATTGTATGAAAAATTGGTATTTATTTTACTCAATAACATTAATTTTTTTCATTTTTCATCATTTTTTTATTAATTAAATATCTGGTTTTATTTAGATTTATGTTTCATAAATAACTTTTGTATAAATTCTGTGTTTAATTTAAAAAAAAAAGCTGTATTAAAGGCTAAAATTAATATTACAAATTTTGTTTACTTCTCAAAATTTATTTTTCATTAATATTATTATTTTCCTACAACTTACTTTATGATTGTAGGTACACTTTAAAAAAATAGAAACATTATTGTTTCAAAGTGAATTAAACAAATGTTTTCTTTTCTCGTTAGAACGTTATAATGGAGAATAATGTATTACAATGAAATATAATAATAAATACTCTTACGGATTTATGAATAAAATTGATTTAATGTTACAGACAATGTTATTTTCCCCCTTTCACTATTAATTCTTTGTCTTTGCTTTTCATATAATTTACTGTTTAAAAAAATAGTAAAATAGTTTAACAGTTTTTTTTAGTTTAAATAAATATTTAAAAATTTATAACTTAAAAATCTATATTTCATTATATTTTCATTAGTAAATAAAAGTACGTAAATGTAAATTAAAGAGAGAGAAAAAAATACTGATAATAATATCATAACTTTTGACTTTGTTATTTGCTCTGAAAATTTCTAAGCATTTACATTTGAATATTTATTTAAATTTCCTTTCAAATATTTAATTCTAAATTTAAGCAAAATTCATTATTTTTAATCTGCTTAAAAACAAACCTCATCCTAAAATTATCCTTCTTACAAACTTTTCTATGTACCATGTGGTTTTCAGAGGGTCTTTGAATTCCCAGGGCATTTTCTCAGTGATCTGTGATTAATCAATCACTTACAGGAAATGGTCAAGGCATATCGAATCTCCCCTTTGCAGTTGGAGAGATTTAAAATATACCAAAGTTGAGAATGTTATTGCGTTTAGAAATTTTAGATTGGTGAAATAAAGAAATTTTGTTATTGTATTTGAGAATAATAATTTCGTGTATTTGTATCGAAAATTATCTTATATAGTAAAATAAGTACTCTCTTATACATACACCCTAAAATTTAAAAGCTTTATTATAATGGATGATTATGATATAGAAATTAAAATTGGGGAAAGAAGATTGGATTAATGAAAATTTGAGTCAGATGAACAAAATAATACAGTTAACAAAAATATATCGTTATTTAGAAGAATAAAAAGAGAACAATGTTAGCCAAAAACTAAATTTAAAAAATGGATATTGTCAAAAACAGAATCTAGAAAAGTGATATTATAAAAAATGATCATACGAGTATTTATACTTATATATTCAAATTCAAATGAAATAATGATTTGTCAGTAATATATATTAGATAAAACAGATTCATTAAGGAAATAGAAATAAAATTAAAATAAGCTGAACTGATAATTTCAAAAGGCATGCAAACTACTGTACTTCAGATGCATATCAAGCTTCTTTTTATTAATAATTTCTCCTTCGGAAATTTCAATATGAATCAATTTATTGTATTGACTTCATATAAAAAAAATCAAGTGAATGTATGAGGTCTTCAATATAAATATTCAATTAATTATTTATTCAATTCAATTAAATTGCTTGTTTAATTTTTTTATATCTAAATGAGGTCCTTGCTTGTCAGTGTGTATACAAGGTCCTCGTTTGCCTGTATGTATATAAAGTCCTCGTTTGCCGGTATGTATGGGAGGTCCTCAGTTGCCTGTGTGTATATAATGACCTCGTTTGCCGGTATGTATGGGATGTCCTCGGTTTGACGGTGTGTATATGATGTCCTCGATTGCCTGTGTGTATATGACACACACACGCACACGCACACACACACACACACACACACACACACACACACACACACACACACACACACACACACTAATATAAAGTCTCAAAAATTTATATTTTTCTACCCTCCAAGCATCTTAATATCTTACTATACAACTAGACATGTTTTCAAAAAGAGTTTTACTGTATTCCAACATAAGATTATTGTATACCATTTTCATACTTATAAGAAAAATGGATTGATTTTAAGTTTGCATAATCAAATAAGTACTTGCATGCATACAAATTTATCCATAAGACTTCAAATTGTGAGCTAGTCACTGAAAGAAATTCCACTCAAAGTCACAGAACAATCCAAAATTATTTTAAACGAAAATAAATAACAAATAAAAGAATAATTGAAGAGTGAGTGAAATTAATAAAGATATGGAAATAATAAATTTCGTAATTAATTTCTTTTAGAATATTTGAGACAAATAACTAATCAATTTCATCGGAAAAGTTATTAATATCATTTCTCATGGATAACTTCAGGGAATAGTAGACTTTTCCAAGAATCATGCCTTTTGAAAATTAATAAGATTTCACACTAGAAACCTGTTTCCTTATTCCAATTAGTGAAAGAAAAGTTTATGAAAATTATTATTTCAGTCCTTTTTCACTGCCATTTAATTATATTTTGTAGAAAAATTAACTAAACTTAAAGATATTAAGTTAAAAATAAAATTTTCTTATGATCTTTTAGTCTTTATACTTTTTATGATTAATAAAAGTAATGTTTAATTATTAAAAAGTATATCTAGGGGGACAAGTTTAATGATATTTATTTATTATTATAATTAATAATAGTTAGCAATTATTATTATTTATTCTCTGCTTTATGTTATATATCAGGTTCTTAAGATAGAGAAGTGTTAGGCATTTATATCGTAGAATTCCCAAGTATTGTCTAATGAATGACCTTTTCTTATTTCTTTTTCGTTATCAAAGGTATTAAGTCAATAACATCCAGAAGTGTTTCATCAAGTTTTATCAAATTGATAACTTAAAGATTTTCTCAGTTGAGGAATTATTTTCTGATGTATAAATTCCATATTTTTCTCTTTCCTTTTCTGTCGAAAGAAAACAATATATATTGGTTATTTCACCTGTAACTTATAAATTATAAACTAAAAATAATGCCTTATATTCAATATATTTATATTATATATAATATTTATATATAATATAAATACTTATATTCGATGTATACAAGTAATACTGTGTGTGTGCATAAACTTTTTAAAATAGTTTTTAGTTATTATTTTCAAATATACATAATATAGTGCAATGTAATGCGTACTACATCTCGATATGATAATATACTGGTTATATGATAATATGATAATATACTCGTAATATACTGGTTATCTTAAATTAAGGAAGAATCACAAAAATGAAAAAACGCAAAAAGTTATGTGTGGAATAAATGAAATTTATACATCACAAAGAAAGGCACAAAATAGCATAAAAAGAAATCACCAATCAAATATGGTGTTATAAAAATAGGATATGTAGGCAATGAACAAATGAAAGGGGTAAGTTTGGTATAGGAAAAGTACCTTTAATATGGGGTATAATACTCCCAAGAAGTAATGCAGCACATGCAGGAATTTGTGCTGCTCTCAATTATGCGGTCTGTTAATTGTGTAGGAAGTGCGAGCCATTGCTTTTCCAAAGCAGTTGACGCCGGGGATAGGGTCCTAGAGCGTCCCAAACATGCTCCATTGGGTTAATGTCCTTGGCCCTGGATGACGAATCCATGGTTAGGAGTTGTTGCCAAAATCTATGAACCACAGGCGGACTCACATATAGACACTTATATCTAATTTTGTCCTGTCTCTAGTTTCCAATAGCTCAAGTTCGGTCAAATGATACTTGGAGTCCATTATTTCAATTTCGCTCTACCAGATTTCTAATCTCAGACACACAGCGACAATTGTCACCTTGCTCTGAGATAATTTTTATGCTCCTCGTAAATGACGTATTCCGACAGCAGCGCCACTATTTTGCATAATGTCATATTGTTCAGCTTCTATTACTCACCAATATATTCAAATTTCATAGAGATTTGCTTATTGTTCGGAGAGTTATCGTTATTTTTGAGATTTATCCAATATTTTTGATAACCGCTGTAAATAGTAATATAGTGCAATATAGTCTAATATGGGTATCTTGTTGTACTGCTCTACAATTTGGTAAGAGACTATATAGCATAATGCACAACGTAAATTAAAATTTAAAAGATAAACACTGAAAATCAATTTGTTACATAAAAATTTTGACTGAAAATGTTCGATCCATATTCTTTAAATTAATATACAAAAATGCTTATTTTTCTTTGTATTTAAGCTGTATTTAAAATAAAAGAAGTATTATATTTCAAAATTGATTAGCCGTTCAAAAATTTAAAATGTGTAGAATGAACCGGTGCCTGAAAATATGAAATCAGCCCTTAATTTTTTTACTCTTAATTATTTTTATCAAATGGAAGCGTATTGACTTATTTCAATGAGTTTTATTTAAAACTCATCTGAATTTTTTTTATCTGCTTTGATTTCCCGAGGTTTCATTTGCTTTGTTTAACTTGCTTATTAGTTTTAGTTGAACACGTTTTCTTATGAAAATAAGAATTCTTGTGTGGACAGTATATGAGTTTTCCTTCTTAAAAGCATCTTTATATCATATCAGCTGACTTTTGTTTAAGTTTGAGAACAATTAAAATTAACATTTTTATGGAGCAAGTTTGGGATACTGTATAAAATTACAAAAAATATTTCCTATGTATTCATGTGATATGAAATTATTCCTTGGAATTATTAAAACAAATATAATATGTTTATGGAATATATATATTAGATTCATTTTTTATAAATGAATTCCTGAATCATGATTTATTTCGAAAATATTGTTATAAGTGCTTCTTTTAAGTATGAATCCTGTAGATTTTGCATAACTTTTCAAAATGGTTGTTCGTACATCATTGCAAAATTATAACTGCACAAAAAGTTATAAATAAATTTAATCAGACATTTTTTTTCCAATGGTGGGCACTGGGTGATTGACCCTTCACCCCAAGAAGGTCAGAAATTGCTACTCATTTAGCGTTAAACGGTAGGTACCAAGTCACGGAGGCAAGTAGCATCACCCACGTCACACCACCACAAGCCCGTTTATAGGGCAGGCCACATTCATACATCATCTCAAAAGAAAGGACAAAGAAACACAGAGAAAGAAAATGTCCATTCCTGAACTGGGATTCGAACCCGAGACCAACAGCCTAGGTGTCAGCAACGTTAACCACTCAGCCATCGGCCGGTGAATCAGACGGTTAAATTTAAATACTTAATGGTAATTTTAAACACGTATTTTTAAAGAGGAATAATAAAAATCTATAACCATTCAGTAGCAATGTTTTTATTGTTTTCTATTCAATGGCTACTGAGTTTGAATGACGCGACATTCGTGGAATATAAATAATCTAATACAGTGTTTCCCAACCTTTTTTGTGCCATGCCCCACCTTAGCCTTTCCAAAATTCCTATGCCCCCCCCCCATGTAACATACATAATTTTTATTATTAAGAAATTGAATTGTTCACTTAAGAAACTTAAATGATAGGTTTTAGGAACAAATCACTAGGAAATTCTGGCGCAACTTGTCCTTTTTGGACCTTGCGCCATAAAACCCAACCAAACAAACACTAGGAAATTGCTAACAAAACACAGTAAGTAGATTTTCAAAACATATAATCAAAAACTGACATTCAAATTTCAAATAATTTTAATAAAGATTTTTCTATATTAATTTATTATTTTAATTTAGTGAGATCCTTGCGCTTGATGCTTGCTGCACAAAGATTTTATATTAGGTTCCAATTTGGTTGGCATCAGTTTCAAGTCTCCACGTTGTGTTATATCCAGCCAATTTCTTTTTTTTTTACCAGTCAATCATTTACAGCACTAAATCCACATTCAAGTAAGTATGAAGATGGAAAAGGTAGCAATAGTTTTCTTGCACATTTCGTTGAATTTGGGTATTTGATCTCTGTTTCCTCTCAAAGCCATGCCATCGCTCCTTTTATATTAAATAAAGTTTTAACTGACTCATCATTTTGTAATTCTGCAAGTTCTTCTTGATACTCCATATTTGATATATTATACAAATCCACTAACATTGGCTGCATCATCCATGTTGGAAAATCAATTTGTTTCAAATAAGAAAATCTTTCTTTTAAATCAGCCGATAGAATATTCAGATGATTGACAATAACAAGTAATGCGGTATCAGTTACTTCACATTTTTGGAGCCAATGAAACTGTTGAAAGTTTTTGTTGTTAATATGTTTCTGACATAACTCAACATGAGTATTGAAACCAAATATCTTCGCTTTTGCATCGACAAGAGTTTTATTTGTTCCTTGAAGTTGCTTATTTAATTTATTTAGTTTTTCAAAGATATTGGCTAAATAACGCACAAATGCTTTACCATCGATTGTTAACAGATACTTCATTTCAGGTTTGTCACTTAAAAAATCATTAAGAGTATCAAACAGTTCCATAAATCTTTTCAAGCAGTTCCCTTTAGATAGCCATCTTACTTCAGTATGAAGTAAAAGTCTAGCATGATCCTCATTTTGTTTTTCACAAAATAGCTTGAAGAGACGTTCACATTTGGCATTAGCTTTAATAGTATTAACACACTTTATAACTGAATGTAGCACTTCATTTAGAACAGGCGATATGTTTTTAGCTACCAAGTTTTCCCTATGAATAACACAAAGCACAAGAATCATTTCTGGATTCGCAACTTTCATCAATTTTAACACTAAAACTACCGAAAGGGGTCATTTGACCCATTTTCCCATCAATTTTGCCGAATAAAAAAAATCCCCGGTATGTTTAGTGTTAAGCAGCCAATTTTCTTGCCCATCATATTAGGAGCACCATCTGCAGCACAAGATGTTATATTTTTCATTGGTATATCATTGACATCTAAGTAGTTTTTTAGCATATTATATATATCTTTGGAAGTAGTGGTGCTTTCTAATCTTTTACAGAACAACATTTCTTCAGCAAAATGTCCTTTATCAATATATCTTACGTAAGATATCAATACTGCCTCACTGTCTCTCAAAGTTGATTCATCCATTTGCACTGAGAAATTTCTAGTTTTCAATTTTTCAACAAGTTGTTTTTCAACATCTTCACTCATTTCGTCTATTCTTCTGCTAACAGTATTGTTACTGAGTGGCATAGCTTTTACATCTTTTTCAAGAACCATTTTAAGAAATGCTGATATTGACGGTTTTATTAAATTCTCTCCTATAGTATGGATTTTTTCCAGTTTTAGCGATGAATAAAGAAATTTGATAATTAGCCTCAAGAACACGATTATTAGTTGAAGTATGAGCAGTAAATAGAGACTTAAATGTTGTTCTCTTTTCAAAATTTTTCTTTAAACAAATTAATTCTAATCTGAATTAAAGTAATTCAAATCTGAATTAATATGAGCACTATGTTTCGCCTTTAAATGCGCCTCAAGACGACCTCGTTTCATTGATTCGTTGGTCAAACATTGCTGGCATAAAAGACAAAAAGGAATCCGCTCATCGTGGACAGTGGGTATGAACCCAAATTTTAAATATTCCTCCGAATATTGACGTTTTTTTCTTGCTTGCACCACTAATTTTACTATGGGGGCTATAAGAAATAAATATAAGATCGATTAAATACTAAAATTAAAGTATGTGTTAAAATTAATTTAATGTGACAGAGTAAACGTATACTAAAAAATACATATTTATTTAAATGTATATAACACATTTACTACACTGCCACCGCAAAATAATATATTTTTTCCATTTGACAAATTTTCTGGAAAGTTATGTTTCTAAAATAAATAAAAATCAAATCAAATACTTACCAATTTTATGTATACAATTTATATATTTATTAAATAACCGAGTTTTTGCAACAGTGTTGACGGACTGTTATTATTAATTATTTCAAATCAACACAAACTGAATTCTGTGAACACTACATACATTGCGATGGACTATTCAAGTGCGAACAACTGCGTTGTTTACCGAGATTTTAAAACGTCCGGGATTCCCCGTGAAGCCTGCCGTCTGCCTCAGGGAAGTTAACTTGACGACGCTAAACACCCAGTTGATATTTTGGTCTCGTCAAGCGAAATTATACCCAATAATTATTTAAGAATTTGCTTTTTTTGTTAAATTTAGCATTGCATTTAAATGGCCCGAAGCGAAAAGTTTAAACTCGTCTCGAGTACATTTTCGGATTGCCCCCCTGAACAATCGAATTGCCCCCATGTGGGGCTTGGGCCTCACGTTGGGAAACACTGATCTAATAGGTAAATTCAAAACAATTTTGTAAGAAAGACACATTTTATAACGATAACAATTACTTAGCATTTAAAATACACAAATCCAAATAAAAAATTACTTACACTTATAATTGATTTGAATGCTTGAAATTGATTGAATGATAATAAGATCTCGTATCTAAGGACTTTGAGTTCTTATTATCATTTTTATAAGTTTATTAATCATTACTTAGGTGCCTTAGTGTTATTTATCTATTTTAGTTGCATCTTCTGGTGAAAAATTATTCTTACTAAATTAAATCTATCTTAATATATTTTAGCTCCCAGGATTTCATTTACTTCAAATTATTTATTAATTTCGGCTGCAAAAACATTTCCTTGTAAAAAATATTGATATCATGCATTTAAATCCTTGCTTATTTTAATTTGATACCTGCTGCATCAATTGAATTTTCTGAAACAATCTTTTCATCAACATAATTAAGTTTTTCCATTTACAGAAATAAATAAATTTAATTATGTCTGTGTACTTAATTTTATTATCTGAACATTGCATGAAACTATGGTATTAAATAAATTTTATAAGGAAATGCATTTCTGGAAGCTGGAGAGTAATATTTAATCATCTAATAAATTAAAAAAGGGATAATTATTTTTCAAATTAAAGTAAGAAACATTTTCCAGTTCTTCAAATAATCGGAAATAATGCTTTACAATTATCAATGTTATTGGAAAAGACAAATATGAACCATCCAGATAACATTATTCATATAATGTATATCTAGAAGGGATAATCTAAATTTAGATCCGTTAATGGGAATTTTGAATCCGAAATTCTTAAATCACCCAGTTAAAACTTCACAAAATTTCTCTGAAAATTTCTGCTGCCCAAATAATTCAAAATGAGTACTTTTTCTGCAAGTGTATTCATTAAAAGTATTAGACACTTTACATTCCATTCATGATAGGCCATGGTTTCCTGATTGGTTAGGGCTTCGTTCTCATTACTGGAAGGTAATGAGTTCGAATCCCGGCTTATCCGAAAATCTGTCGTATTCACTAATGGCGACTGGAACATGTAAAATATGTCGTGGTAGCAATGTCTTCCATGTTCCCATTCCAAATTAATACCTCTTTGAATGTTTGGGGCCAGGCAATGGGTCTTCTTTGGCTCTAGTCTATAAATTGGAAGACCATGATGGTGCTGCCATCTATGAGCCAAAATCGCACTTCCATCTTCATGTGGGGGTACTCTGTTCAAAAACAGAAGATATTCTGACTTCATTCGCACAGTCCCTGACGAGGCGGGTTTGGCTTCGTCCACGTGTCATAAGTAACAAATACAACAGCATTTCATGTAATTAATCTAAACAATAGTTAGATAAAAGATAAACTGACTAATGTAAGATGATTATAATTGCTATGTTTCATTGTTCTTGTTTATATAATTATTGATAGTGTTTCTTCTGATTAAATTTGTCTGAGTAAATATAAATGTTTTAAAAATGCTTTCATTTTCGAAGTTGAATGCATAAATCTAAAATTTTGCTGAATGTCTTTCTAATTTACTAAAGAATTTTCAAAAGAACAGCTATTTTTTAGAATCTTTTGTATTTCAAAATTTAAGCCAAATTTTTTACTTTTTGCCAATTTTTTTTAAAGATTTGTTTTGCCTTAGATATAATATGCTTCTGATTTTCTGTGTACTTTTTCCAAAAATATTCGTTAAGTTTGATACACGAAAAGAGAGGTTTTAGCGATTTGAAATGAATTCAAAATTGAATTAACATTTTTTTATTTATATTATTCTAGTCATTTTTCTTTTGTTTATTTTATTATTCAATTATATTGGCATGACTTCATTTTGTATCTTTAAATGATATATATTATACATATGTTAGCATTTTGCAAAATGTCAAAATTTGCATCCAAATGGAACTGTAAATTAATTACTGATTTCCTGATCGTATATTAATTTATATTATCTCAATGAGATCTAATCAAAGATCATTTTTAAATGTGAATTATGGGACATTTAAATTTTAAATAAAGAAATTTTCTTTTTTAAAATACCAAGTTGTTTCAGCAATTTATTTTAATATTTAACGACATCGATATAAAACTTCTTTTAACTAAAATGTGAGAATGTGACAATGATAAATTCCAAAAGTACATGATTAATGTAATTTAAGTACATAATTCCTTTCTCAGAGCATTTCAAAGATTTTAATTCAACAAACAAAATTACTTATTTATTTTTTTTTTTACTGAATCTTTTATTAAAATAACTTCAAATCTATTTAATTTCAATGAAAGCCGTATTGTGAAATATTTTAAGAGTGAAAATGCACTGAATTATTAAAAAAAATTTGGATTAGTTTTTCAAAATAAATTATATATTATTGAATAATTAAATAAAAGTATAACTCAGTTCATTTTTTTCATTGTATCATACCATGTTTCAGAAATTAAACTTCAAATTATGGCTTTATTTATAATATATTTTACAAGAAATTTCTTTTCTTATATAGTTGATTATGTAAAAAACCTCAGACAGTAAAATAACAAGGAGCAACTCTTACTATCTACTAGTGATAACAAATTGGGAGTAATCGGCGAATATACTTCCAAAAATTTACAAGCATATCGTTTTATCAGTGAACAGAAATAAGCTTTTATCTCAAATGCATCGTTTAAGTGCATTTTGTGTCTGTCTTCTTTTACCATACTTCTCATTTTCTTTTTCACATAAGCAGTGATTTTAACCTTTTCGTAATTTAGTGGATAGAACACTATTTCTGAAGTAATAATTTCATTTCACAATAAAAGATTTTTACATTTTATTTTTTTACGGGAGAAATCAAATTTAGAGAAATTAACCAATCCCAACTGTAGGCTCTTTTATCATCATTCAAATAAGTAATGTTAAATTTTTATTCTTTTATTTATTCATTTTTTCTTTAGTTTTACAAGCTCATCTCATAGCGAAATAAATGTTTTAAAAATTTCATTTTCATGTAATTATGCAATACGGCATATCATCTCGAAGTTACGGCATTTTATTAAAAAATACTTCTAAGTATTTTTACTTCTACTATCTAAGTATTTTTTAATAAAATAAATATCATTTTATTAAAAAAAATACTTAGATAGAAATCTCATTAAAAAACTAAAATGTATTAAAACATTTTATATTAAAAAATATTATTTTTTAATATAAAATTTATATACTGTATTCAAATAATAAATTTTTATGACTAAATATTTTCTTAAATATATTTTGAGTTGCAGGTTCTTATTGTCAATCGATATAACTAGGAGTTTATAAAAACAAATCATTTCAACGTATGACATGTATTTTTTCTATAGATATGTCAACATATTATATATATATATATATATATATATATATATATTATTAGTATTAATTTTTATCAATTAATGAGTCTAACTTATAATCAAGGAGTATTATTTTATATTAAATATAATAAATTAATTATAATAAATTAATGAGTCTAACTAAACTATGAATAATATCACACGCGCATTTTGGTTTTATTTAAAAATACTTCTCTTAGTTATTTCTAATGGTTCCACTGAAACTACCGTCAAAATTTCTTTGTACAGCTTTAATATGGTGGAAGCAAAAGTATTACCAAATTTCTAAAATATTATTTTTATATGTCATTACAAGTAGTTTTCACAAGTTAAATTCTAATATATATATATATATATATTCAGTGTTAGTCCTTCAAAATATTATACACATTTTGATATCTATAACTAGTATTCTCCTACTTATATATTATATACTTACACATAATTGTAGAAATACCAAAAAAATATAAAAAGCTAATAAAAATATTTTTCAATAATTCTTTACTCATTTTTTAAATTTAAAATAATTGGAACAAACTATTTTACTCTAGTTACTCTAGTATAGGGATAATAAAATAAATATTAAAGAAAGCATTTTATTCTTTTCGCTGAATCATTTGTTAAAAAGTGAAGAATGACATAATATAAAAAAGACATTTTCAACAAAATAGCACTTCTGATAGTTAGGAAGTATATGTTTTTATAATCACTGGATGCTGGTTTTTTTTTCAAATTTAAATATGTTAATTTTAGATATGCAACTAATTTGTTTGATTTTGTGATATAAACCGAGAATAGGTAAACCAACCAAAGTCACGTATATGCAAATTTCTAATTTACTTAATGTTCTTCATGTTGTAACTTTTTTTGGGGCAATAAGTGACCATGGAAAAAGTATTTCGATTTTTTAAATGAATCTTTCGTTGTTTTATTTTAGATAATGACTTTTAAAGTTAGATGGAGAAAAAATATTAAAGTATATAATTGGTTTTTATGGAATTTTATTAACTCATATAGTTTAAATTTTATATAAATAACTAACAAAATTATAATGAAATAAATGATACCATATTCTTATAAAAAGGCAAAATTTTATAAGAATTTCTAATAAAATGTATATTTTTAAGCAAATGCGTAGTTAGATTGTGAAACTGGAAAAAAAAACTGTTTTGTAAATTTGAAATTTTTTCTAAATCCTTAACAGTTAATTTACACATCTTTTCTTAGTAATTAATAATTTTATATCGTTTCATGTAGAAAATGAGTCTATGTAATCAAGGAAGTTCAAATGAAACAAATTTAGCTCACTTAAATGAGTTTATTTAAAAGTGTATTCTGAAATACTACCATTCTGTTTCATACTTTAAAGCATAATCACATTTAGTAACAAATAACGAATGAATGTAAACACCGGAAAAGTTATAATGGTCATGGTTTTCACCAACTTCAATGAGTTTATTTAAATTTGTATTCTGAAACATTATTATTCAGTCTCTTATTTTAAAGCATAATCGCATTTAGTAACAAATAACGACGAAATGTAAATATTGAAAAAGTTCTAATGGTCACGGTTTTCTCTAACTTAAATGAGTTTATTTAAATGTGTATTCTGAAATACTACTTCAGTAATTATCCTTCAGTAATGAAATACTACTTCAGTAATTAATTAAATAATATCATTCTGAAATACTACTTCTGCATAACCACATTTAGTAACAAATAACGAAGGAATGTAATTATCGAAAAAGTTCTAATGGTCATGGTTTTCACCAACTTAAATGAGTTTATTTAAAAGTGTATTCTGAAATACTACTATTCCATTTCATACTTAAAATCTGTACCACATTTATACTAACAAATAACGAATGAATGTAAACATCGAAGAAGTTCTAATGGTCATGGTTTTCACCAAACTTGCATGAAAGTTTGCATTTTGATTTTTCAAGGATCATCACAAGCAAATGTCTTAGATCACTATCTTATTATTCATATTAATTCTTAGAAGGCATAGGGTGCTATGCTATCACAGTTTTCAGAAAAATACTTTGTTATTTATCAACATTAAATGAATAATTAGCTTACATGCACGAGTATAACTATACCTTTATTCCTTGAGAGATTATGCATATAAAAACAAATGTTATAAACATATATATAACGGAAAAAGGATAAATTCATGTATACCAAAATTATAAACTATAATTTTATAAATGAAATTTAATATCTTGTTAACATTTCTATGTCCTTAATGAGCATTTTAATCTTTTTTGACATACTGTTTACTAGAATTTTACATATTTATTTTACATCATGATGCAATAATTTGATGAACTATTCAATTAAAACTTGTGTTGCATCTTCTTCCTTCCACTTAAGCTAATTAACATTCATTTCCTATAGATGGCGCTGTGTTAGGTCACGTGATTCCATTTCTTCATAATACTGTACTTCTAGCTTTTTCTCTAGTCATGTTGTTGCTGTTGAATAAAACACTTTAAAGAAACCAGAGGCTCGCACTGACTTATTATGTCAAACCAATAGCCATATTTTATCTCGTGCTACAACATCTGGCGCCCAACGTTAAATTCGCGCAGTATTTGGCACTGCAACTGAATTTCGAGCAATATTTACCCGCTCAAATTGGAATTTCCGCTCAAATATTTTACGCTCAAATTGGAATTTCCGAAAAGGAATTATGGATGACAGCTGTTTGATTCAACGCAAAGTTTTGCGGACTGCTGTGACAAAAACGATTAAAGATATGGATACATGTATCGCAGCCAACAATGTTAAAGAGGCATCCCTCGCATTTTCTATACTGGAAGAAAAATCTGGGAGGCTGTTTGAAAATGATGAGAAAGTCATACAATATCTTTCTTCAACTACCGAAGAAACAGCCAAAGGTAAGGCTTCCTCTTCTGCCGAGATCATAGAGGTTGAATTTGAAAGGTGTGAAAACTACCGTGACGATTTTACTTCTGCGAAACTTCGCTTTGAGGAGTTCCTACAAAGCTCTGCAAATCGAAATAAACCGAAGGATTCCACCGATCGAATCTCCATTAATTTGCCTAAACTGGAACTTTCAACTTTTGACGGTAATCCCAAGAATTGGTTTTCTTTTTGGACCATGTTCCAAAAAATTGATGATGATCCTAAATTGGAGGACGACATTAAGTTTGCCTATCTGGTGCAGACAACCAAGGGTAAGGCTTTCGATTTTGTTCAATCGTATCAAGTTTCTAAAAATGAATATAAATCTGTAATTAAAAATTTAAAAGCACGTTTTGCTGATGATAAAATTTTAATTGAATTGTATGTACGCGAACTGTTAAAACTTATTTTAAATCAATCGCAGAATATGCCTTTCATTAACTTAGTAGATCAATTGGATGCGCATTTGCGCTGTTTAGAAAATTTGGGTGTAACTACAGAGAAATACGCATGCATGCTTTACCCACTAGTTGAAGCTTCTATTCCTGAAAATATTTTGATTGCATGGGAGAGAGAGAGGAATTCAACTTCCCGATCAGGAAATATGAATAATGACCTTGAACTACTCATGCAGTTTCTTCGGAATGAAGTAATAGGCAGTGAACGGATTCGAATAGCTAAGGGTTTTTGCTCAATGGATAAAACCAAAGTAGATAAAATAAATAAAACTGAATCCGATCGTAAAATAAATTCGGCGCCTCTTGTCCAGACTGCAGCTGCATTAACAACTCAAACTAAAACAGATGCCCGAAGAGGCTATGATAGACGTAACAGGGCTGAGTTATATTGTTTATTCTGCGATAAGCCCACGCATAGAAGTAGTGACTGCTTCACCGCTCAAAAATTTACATTAAAGGAAAGAAGGGACAAGGTACTTAGGGCAAAGAGATGTTTATCTTGTTTAAGAATTAATTGCCGCGCTGATAAATGTACAATGAGCCTTCGATGCATAGTCTGTACTAAAAAACATTATCCGATATTATGCCCCAATTTAAGCAAAAGGGAAGAATCTGTTGCATGTATTAACAAAATTGAGACAAATAGTGTCGTGAGTCATAGCTCGTCTCATTCAGCGGATGTTTTATTACAAACACTTCAAATAAGAGTGTCAGGCCCTTCCAGGTCAAAAATTGTTCGTTGTTTATTCGATTCGGCGTCGCAGCGCTCTTATATAGCTCGTGATGTTGCAGAGTATTTAAACTTAAAACATGACCATTCTGAGTTTCTAACGCATAGTTTATTTGGCGGTATTGAAACGGAAAAAATTAAGCATTCAGCTTTAAAGTGTGAGCTTCAGGAAATACGCGGAAACTTTTCGTGTGAAGTAGTATTGTTGGACAAAGAAACTATTTATGGTACCGTTCCTAAAATAAGTAAAATTGATACTAAATGCTTCACTAAACTTGGTATTTATTTATCCGATAGTGAAAATGATAATTCTGATATATCGGTCCTTATTGGTGCTGATTATTTAGGAAAACTTTTGACTGGTTGTATCAGTCAACAGCCCAATGGTTTAACCGCTGTCCAAACGTACTTAGGATGGGCAGTAATGGGGAAATCAGAATCCTCTAAAACTAGTTCTACTCATGCTATGCCCATAATTTCGCTGCATAGTGGTAGCAAAATTTGCGACCTTTGGTCATTGGATATTCTTGGTATTAGAGATTCCGTAGAAAATAAAACAAAAACAGAAATCGATAGTGAAACTTTGTCTTTTTTCGAAAAAACTGTTAAATTTCGTGATGGTAGGTACGAAGTAAATCTTCCATGGATTGAAGGTCATCCTAACTTAAGTGATTTGAGAGATCATTCGGAGAGACGTTTAGGCTCCATGACTTCTAAACTTATCACGAATGGAAAATTTGAGTCTTATGACAACATTTTTAAGGAATGGGAACAAAAGGGGATCATAGAACTAGTGTCAGTTAACGAAAAAGAAAATGAAATGACATGCAGGTACCTCCCTCACAGAGCTGTTTTTAAGGAATCTAGTTTAACAACTAAAATACGGCCCGTGTTCGATGCTTCGTCCAAAGATGAAAATGCCGTTTCCTTGAATCAATGTTTAGCTACAGGTCCGAATTATATTGAAATGATTCCCAATATTTTAAATAGATTTCGCAAGAATAAAATTGGCGTGATTTCTGACATACGCTTATTTGAAGAAATGCTTTGCTTATCTCCTTCCGACAGAAATTTTCTTCGCTTTCTTTGGTGGGAAGACTTTGAAAAACGCAAAATTAAAATCTACAGACATTGTAGAGTGGTATTTGGCCTTTCATCAAGTCCATTTTTGCTTATGGCAACAATTTATCACCACCTAGATAAAATGAAAGAAAATGGGAATGATATCGCTCTAAAATTGAAAGATGCATTTTACGTTGACAACGTAGTGACAAGCGTCGAAAACAATCTCGAGTCGGAACAATTTTCAAAGACGGCTTGTCAAGTAATGTCCCAAGCTGGTTTTGAGCTTACGGGATGGGTTTTTTCTTCTCAAAGTGAAAATCGGGATTTAAATGACTGTAGATATTCTCCTGTACTTGGTCTTTTATGGTATCCCGATTCAGATACAATTGCGTGTGATGTTAACTGCATCACAACTGAAATTAATAAATGTACAAAAAGGCAACTTTTGTCGATTTCGCAAAAAAGTTTCGATCCAATCGGTTTTACCGTACCCGTAACACTCATTCCAAAGCTTCTAATGCAAAAAGCGTGGAAAAACGATAAGCTGGGATGGGATCATAAACTTCCCTCTGAAATTGTAGAGGAATTTAAAATTTGGCTTTCTAACTTGGGTTTTTTGAAATTTATTCAAATTCCACGTTATTTCGGGGGATTAATTGCTGAGTCAACTACTACCATTCACATGTTTAGCGATGCTAGTGGGAGGGCATTTGCAGCGTGCGTGTTTTTGCGTATCGAATGCGAAAATGAAGTTATAATTAGATTAGTTCAGGCAAAATCACGTGTCGCTCCTCTAAGAAAGGATCCCATCACTAAAATCAAAACTGAAATGTCTACACCAAAACTAGAGCTTGCTGCTTTAATTGGTACTCGTTTGGTCCAGACAGTCAAAACTTCCTTGAACATCTCTGGTATCCCAACCTTCTACTGGACTGACTCTAAAGTGGTTCTTTGTTGGATAAAGAATACCGGAACATGGAAAACCTTTGTGAACAATCGAATAAAGGAAATTCATTCGAGTTCTTCAAAAGATGAGTGGTATTACGTACCATCTCAAATGAATGCAGCAGACATTGCGTCTCGTGGATGCAACGCCCAAACTCTCTTTTGTCTTCGTTGGTGGGAGGGTCCCAAATGGTTAGAAAATCGAGACTCTTGGCCAAAAACTGAAAACTGTGATTTTTCCGATGCATTGGAACTGGCAACCACTGAGTTAAAACCTACTGTTACGTCAAGTATCTCCTTAAATAACTCCGCATCCAATTTCTTTGATTGGACTAATAGAGTTTCAAAATTTTCTACAATTGTTAGAATTCTGGCTTATGTAAAACGTTTTATTTCTAATGCTAAATCTTTAATAAATAATCGTAGTGAAACCATCTTAAAGGGGAACTTAGCAAATGAAGAGATCGCCCAATCTGAGCTTGAAATATTCATTTATATACAAAGACAGACATTAGGAAAAAACCGCAAATTAATTCCTCCTAACTTTGTCATATACCAGGACTCCAATGGTATTCTTAGAGTAGAGACAAAATTAATCTTCACAGGTGATGATGACTTTTTCAGGCGTCCTATCCTGCTGCCAGACAAGCATGAGCTTGTTTCCAAACTCATAGAGGAAACTCATCGAACCTTCAATCACGTAGGTGTACAAACTCTAGTCACAATCCTTCGTGAGAGATACTGGATCTTGCGATGTAGGAAAACTGTTCTTTCAGTTGTATCCAAATGCATAATTTGCCAAAGATTTAAGTCCAAACCTGCTACTACAATGTTTGCTCCTCTTCCTGAAGAACGTGTGCGAATGTCGGCCGTCTTCGAAACAACTGGAGTAGACCTAGCAGGTCCCTTGGTTCTTCGAAATCGTGATAAAGTTTGGATTGCTATCTTCACGTGTGCAGTGTACCGTGCGGTGCATTTCGAGCTTGTCTCGGACATTTCCACACAAAGTTTTCTTCTTGCTTTGAGACGATTCATCTCGCGTCGAGGGCGAGTGAAAACAATCTACTCTGATAATGGAACCAATTTCATCGGTGCAAACAACGAGTTCAAAAATATCGATTGGAGTAAAATTGTGTCTCATTCAGATTTGAAAAAGATCTCCTGGCATTTTAATCCACCTACTGCCGCTTGGTGGGGAGGTTGGTGGGAAAGAGTGGTAAGAATGTTGAAGGAATTGTTGAGACGGAATTTGGGAAAAGCGAGTCTTGGCTACGAAGAACTGTATACTGTTGTGTGTGAGTGTGAAGCCATCCTCAACAGCAGACCTCTTACTTACCTCTCCGAAGAGCCATCAGATCTTGGGCCACTAACACCTTCTCTCTTTTTACAGGATCAGACTGAATTCAGAGTCGAGGATCTTGAACAGAATGTGCTGAACCTACGCAAACGTGCGAAACACCTCCAGTCCGTTAAACAAAAGCTTAAGACGCGTTTTCAAAAGGAATATATTTCTCTCCTTAAACATTCCAGACACGTCCATCAAACCCCACTTGAGGTGGGAGATATGGTATTAATCAGCTCTGATGGTAAGAAACGTGTTGATTGGCCTTTAGCTAAAATCATTGAAATCTATAAAGGACGTGATGGTGTTTCCCGAGTTGCAAGGGTCAAAACTGAAAATGGTGAGGTGGTTCGACCATTTCAAAGATTGTTTCGTTTGGAAACATCGGGTATTTTAAGTAAAACTTTGAGAACTGCCAAACCTGTTAAATAGTAATATCAATTTTGTATTGGTCTTCATTAATACTTTTTCCTTAGCACATGTTTAGATGCTTTATGTATTTGTAACAAGCTAATTTCATTTGAATTTTTAATGTTCAATTTTTAACTTGAAATTTTAGCTAGATTAAAATTTTATCCTTTTGCGGTTGGAGGATGTTGCATCTTCTTCCTTCCACTTAAGCTAATTAACATTCATTTCCTATAGATGGCGCTGTGTTAGGTCACGTGATTCCATTTCTTCATAATACTGTACTTCTAGCTTTTTCTCTAGTCATGTTGTTGCTGTTGAATAAAACACTTTAAAGAAACCAGAGGCTCGCACTGACTTATTATGTCAAACCAATAGCCATATTTTATCTCGTGCTACAACAACTTGCTTTGTATCTTCTAATTTTAAGATTTTTCTTGACCCATAAAGTTTCTATGGGATAATGTCTGGGCTGTTCACAGACTATTCTTGAATATTTTTTTCTTGCAAAATTTTTAACTATTTTAGAATTGTGGCAGCATGCTCTGTCAAAAATGAAAATGAAACTACCGTTTTGATAACACTTATTTGTTTGCGATGTGAGACGAGGATTTATATATATTGATCCTGTTTCCAAAATTCCATCTACAATGTAAATATGACCAGGAACATACACAGGAAACACACTCACCACCAAAAGGTTTATGCTCCTGTTTCAACAGATATATTAACTGCATTCATCAGAAATTTGAAACATGGATTCATCAATAAAACACCCCTAGAATTTAATAAAACTTCCAATAAAATAATTAAACACTGAAGTAAAATAAAAAAAAATCAAATTATATGCAAAATAAATTCAAACTCAACTTAGGGAATTATCATTTTCTAGTAATTTTTACAGAATCAAGAGCATTAAAGAAAAAATATTTTGGATTTTCTTACCTTTTTCCACTCATTTTCTGACAACTTTTGGACAATTATAGGCTATAAGTGTCCAAAAGTTGTCAGAAAATCCAAAATATGAAAATGGTTTGTGCTATAAGTTATAGTACAAGCAATTTTCATTATAATTTTGACTTTTTCTCCGAGGTTTCTCGCGTTTTCTTGAGTCAAGAATCTTCTTATTGAACTTGAGGGAATATTAACTCCATCTTGCTCTAAACCGAAGATTTGCATCAATTGTTTCGATGCAAATCTTCGGTTTAGGAGAGATAAATTCAATTATCTCTCAATTCTGGAGTTAAAATTGCTTTTATTTCACATTTTCCTACTCTATTTTAATAGTAAATACCCTTTCATTGAAAAAATATTTTAATCCGATTCACTAATGTTTGGGATATATTTATTGTCTTACCAACTTCTTGTTGATTGTAATTAGTTTCAGTCAATAAAAGTTCAATAAAAGTCAATAAAAGTTGAAAAGTTTGCAGAAGAAAAATCTTTATTCTTCCCCATAATAGAAAAATGTTTCATTTTTCTATATATTTACTATGACATTATAATGTCATAGATAAATTCTTAAGTTAATTTATATTATGCTTAATTCAAATGCATTCGTATCGATTAACTAAAAAATAATGAAAGTCAATTGATAATTTATCATTAAATCCACAAACAAACTGAAATAAAGAACAGAAATTTGCAATAATTGCATAAAGAAAAAAAAATTGCAAATGTCCTTTGCTGGTTGCTAAGAGAGATTGTGTTGCCAACTTTTAAAATAAAATATTATAAATAATGAATGTGTCACAAAAATAAGTATAATCCACTGGCTTAACAAAAAGGTATAATTTTAATTGTTGTAATCACAGGAAATTATTTCATTAAATAAATTATGAGGGGTTTAAGAAAATATGAGGTTGTGTCTGATAATGTGAACACATCCGTAATTATTGGTATATATATATATATATATTTTATGTCAAAAAATGATCTTTTAGGAAAAATTTCTAAAATGGATTTTTAGGGAAATTTCAAATTTTTTAATGTAATACGGGGATTTATATTTATTAATTAGTATAATTTTATCCCTAAATCTGCTCATACTAAAATATTTAATTCAACTATCAATAAAATTCAGGAAATGTTTTGCGACTCCAAGATTTTATAAGGAATTAATAAAGCTGTATTTGTTGAAGTTGTTACACAGGACACTCGGCAATGTCAAACTCGCCCGTCAGGGACTGGGTCAAGTGAAGTCAGAAAGCGCGCATTCCATTTTTGAACAGAGCATGGGGGTCAAAGTATGATTTCGGCTCATAGATGGCAGCACCATCTGAGCCTTCCAATTTAGAGAGAGGAAACCACGGAAAATCCAAGGCCTGGCTCCCCAGAGCTAGTAATTTGGAATGGAAACATGGAGGACATTGTGACTCGACATATTTTATGTGTCCCAGTCGCCATTAATGAACTCCACAGATTTTCGGATAAGCCGGGATTCGAACTTATCACCTTCCGGTAACGAGAACGACGCAGTTACCGACCAGGATACCACGGCCCCAGCCTTACTGTAAGCACTATGATTTACAAAATTTAGTGAATGTAAAAAATAGACTGTTTGCTGAATTATATAAAATTAAATATTTATGTATCATTAAAAATTGATAAATTTTGTTAACAAAATAGTTTTCTATATGTAATTTTGAATCCTACTGAAGTGTGATATGTAAAGAGAAATTTAAATATTTACTTTATCTATTTGTATTTTATAAATCGATGTGACGAAGTTACGGAATACTGTCTACTATTTTCTGCTTGTTTTTAATAAATGGTATTTTTTTGCTCGAGTAACCTTACTTTAGGTTCAATCTCTACAATTATATTTTTAATAAATAAATAAATTTACCTAATTTAATTTTACAAATTCACCTCATTTAAGACTTATAATAAATCACTTCAAATTATGTGCAAATAGAATAGATAACAATGGTGATGAAATATATATAAAAAATTAGTACTTATATTTCATTGTACATGGCTAGTTCAAGTGTGAAAAAATTAATTTACAAATGGTTAGAAGTAAGTATTTTGACAATATTTTGTACCTCTTATCAATTTTATGAATATAATTATGATTATATGTTGAGAAACTGAAATTATTAATAATATTACAGCTTAAGGTGATCACAGCAAAATCAAATATTTAGATTATTTGTCGCAGCATGATTTTTCCAATACTCTTACAAAATTTAAAACGTTATTTTATTTGGAAGTATGAACTTGATACAAGTGTTAGGAAAACTACTTTTCTATTTTTTACCCAATTTTAATACCTTTTGAGTATTTAAATATTCAGAGCAGTACGGAAAAATAGCTGTGTTAGGGGTATTAATTAAAATCTTATACTTCGTGTTTGCATATTATTGTCAATTGTAAACACAGTAAAGTTCTATGCGTATGTCTAAAAATGCCAGGGGCAATGGAAACAAGGGCAAAAGCTTATGAATATTTTAAACGATAGTAATGGTTCATAGAATAAATCGTAAATAAAATAAACCTAGATATATATACACTTTAGCTTTCTCAAATAAATATTTTCAATGGAGAAAATCTATTTCGTAAAATATATGTATTTGCATTTTAAATATGTTCTGTATTCATTGTCTGTCAGAAAAAAATAAGTTTCTATTATTCTTGTCAAATTGCAAATATTTACGATTTCTTGTTAGTTAAAATATTTTAACTATCAAATTTATATTTATATGATAACTGAAATAAAGATTTAAATAAGTGTAATAAATATATAATACAAATTTGAATGAATTCTTTGATTATTATAAAAAAGTAGTGAATAAGGAAATTTTTTTATTTTCGATGCTTATATTTTAATTAACATAAAAACTTTATAAAGTTTTTATGTTATGTTTTATAAAAAAATTACAAAAATAACAATATTTTAAAACTAATTAATGTTTATAAAGCAACAACAATTAAATAATTTTAATGTTAAAAATATTAGGTTGGGGAAAAAGAAATCCATTATTTTTACGTGAACTTTTTGTAACTTCTTTCAGATTCGCTTTGTAAAAAGGTTTAAAACAGTTTTCATGTAGGTTTTTAGGTCTCGTGCGAAGCTACGACTGCTGACATGCTGTCAAGTTTGATCATTTTTGATATTTTATAGACATTCTCGACGATGTTGTATCCATGCGAGGTGCATCTTTAGCATCCAAATACTCAAACGGAATCGACGAAACCAAAATGGTGCGTAACTGGTTGTTACAGTCATATATAGGACGATAAACACCTTTCACAATTTTAGCCACCTGTTTAGTATTTCTGCCATTATAAAAGAAAAACTAAAATGTATCGAATTTCCTCTTTGTTTTCTATTTTTAAAACTTTATACTCGAAACTGAATGAATCAAACAAAAAAACCGCAAGAGGATATTTTAGTGTCAAATGTCACCTTTCCAATGAGCATAAATTTGAAATTGTTTGATAGATACCTCACGAAATAGCGATCACTACAGATGTCTACCGAAAAAATAATGGATAACTTTTTCCCCAACCTAATATTAACAAAATTTATTCTACAGCAATCAATAAAATTAATTTATAAAATGATGCTGCTTAGAATGGTAATAAATTAAGTTTCTTTAATGTAATTTAAAAGCAATAAAATGCATTTTTACTTTAAATGATACTGTCGCGATTATAATATACAAAAAAATAGTGTCTTTTATTATTATTTTTTGCTTAGAATTGATTATTTTACTATTATTGTTGGTGTAATTACTTTTAATTTTTACTCATTAATATATCCTTATTTCCAAAAATATTTTTGACTTTCACTGATATTTATCAAAGTCATAATATTCTATTAAACTAATATAGAAGAGAACTAATATAGAAGAAACTAATATAGAAGATATAATAAACTAATATAGAATAAACTAATATAGAACAAAAGTCATAATATTCTAATAAACTAATATAGAAGAAATTCTTCTTTTAACTTTATAAAATAATTTAAATTGAGGGCATTTTGATTTTTTAACATCTATAATTAAAAAAATCTTTATTATCACAAAATAACAAGACTTTATATCAGGAATAACCTCTTTTTTTCAAGAACAATTCAAGTATCTCCTTTTAAATATTATTTCTACTTTGAAAGTGTAATCTTCTTCAATCAACGTTATGGTTAAGTATGAAATGTCAAGAGCATCTTTTACGAAGTCACAAAACGAAAATTAATGAGAGTAAGTAATTTGTCTTGAAATTAATAAGCAATTTCATACTAATATTTCCTTTATTTAAATGATTATGCTTATTCTTTTTTTTTTATTCACAATTACATTGAGAGTTGTAGTGACTTCTTCAAATTATGTTGAATGAAGAATTCTCTTTTAATATTTTCATTTTTGAAAGTAAATTATTCAAGATGCTCTGATGTAAAGGGTACGAAATGTGAAATGATTGCAAGTAATTAAATCATTTGAAATCAAAATGCAACCCACATAAAAATAAATGCAAAATCTAGATTAATTTAGTCATAGGTTAACACAACTTGATATAGAAAATATAATATCAGAAAGTTATGAAAATCGGTAAAATATGAAACATAGAAACATACAATAGGTGATTTTTGTTATACCATACACTCATAAATACAGTGCGCTCAATAATTTGTTCAGTTAAAGTTGGTAAAATCCTAGGAGAGCCCATACCCTTGGTGACAAAGTGAAAAAAGCGCCAAGATAGAGCAAAATGACGAAATAAGAGTTTCAGAATAATTAAGTTTATCATATCCAGTAGGAATACATAGAAAATATGAAAATAGAAAATTATTATCAAAGTAGAAATACTAAGGGTAGCGACAAAATTATTTTTTTAAAAATTAAAAGATTGGAGACAAAAATGGACTAAATTATCATCAAACAAAACTATTCGCGCCAAAGGTGTGGGTTCTGCTAGGATCCAACCGTAAAGTTAATTATAATACACACAGAAACATAACTAGATACCAACTCAAAGAGAACGTGAGTTGCTTAGTGAGGACTTGTTACTCTTTCTTTCATATTTGCCAAAATTTATCTTTTGAATACCACAGTGGTAACCGATGTAGAGGATATCTAATTACATTTTAAATATTTTTAATTTGAGAAAAGTCCTAGAAGACATGTAGCTATAAAAGCATCCAAATAACTATCAGCGCGTGTTGACTTAATCTGTGCTTGTTCTTAAACAATAGCGTGACTAATCTGTAGTCTTGACTTTATTGTAAATGGCGGCCTTTGTGCTATTGTGATTGTTGTTACTTATGACACATGGCGAGCTAAGCCCACCCTTCAGGGACTGGGAGAATGAAGTCAAAAATAGTGTTTTCCTTTTTTTTTTTTTAATATAGCACTCTCATTGGAAGGTTGAAGTACGACTTTGGCTCATAGATGGCAGCACCCTCTAGGTCTTCCACTTTAGAGACTGAACCCAGAGAAGACCCATAGCCTAGCTCCAACTACCCACAGAGGTACTAATTTCGAATGGGAACGTGGAGGACATTGCGACCCGACATATTTTACGTGGCCCAGTCGCCATTAGTGAACACGACGGATCTTCAGTTACACAGAATTTGAACTCACTACTTAACGGTAACGAGAAAGACGCCCTAACCATCCAGGCCATCGAGGCTTTTTGTGCTATTGATTCAAAGGAAGCTTTTCTTAGGCGGTGGATTGAAGTTGGTGTTTTTGTTCAAATATAAAGTTTAGTGTTGGTACAAAATGATTTTATACTATGATATGAAATGATAAACATTACAGAATTTCGTCAAAAGCAACAATAATAAAGTCATTAATAATGTTTAACTGTATATCAATATACATCTGGAATTAGAATGTTGGCAAGAATTTATTATTAGGAATGGGAATTTTTCCAAGACTCTGTTGAATGTTCTCAGTATCGGAATTTAGTGAGTTCAAATCCCGATCCAAACAAAGATCCATTGTGTTCGCTAATGGAGGCTGGGGCACGTTAAATAGGTCTTGGTCTCAATGCCCTCCATGTGGAATGATATTTCTGGAGATGGCAGGACGAGTAATGGAGAATCTTCTGTTTGAACCCTAATTAATTACGAAGACTTCCACACGGCTCTTTCTATCTAACTGGTAGCGCAAAACGTAGAACTAGGTACAGGGAAGCCTGCTGCTACAACAACAACAAAAAAAGAGTAATCATGTCACCTTTAAAATATCATTTGATCATAAGATTAGTTCTCACATAAACTTATGTCTGAGATGCAGAATCGAATGAATGATCTTGTAATCATCATCCCTATACAAGCTCCATTTTTTGTTTGTCTTATTTCTATACTTATTAATGATTATTTGGTAATAATATTCTAAAGCGACATTTACACTTACAAGATATTATCGGAATTTTATATTTTATTTTCAATAACATTCATGTCATTAATAGTTTAGCTTTATGGATCTTCTAGGAAGATAATAAATTTTTTTGTATGACATCAATACAGTGTCTGGGTATTCAGTAGCATTAAAAACACGAAATAGTTTAGTTTGCCCAAGAATTTTCACAGTCAAAAAAACTGAAAAATCTGAAAAAAGAAAATAGTTATTGCAAATGTCATATTAGTCGTATTATTAGTTATATTTTATTTACAATATAAATAAAGTGAGAAAATTTTTTCCGATTTCAATAATAAATTATTTTAACAATTTAATATGAAAAACAATAAAGAATTTAAGTGTCAAAAAATTAAATCATTTTAGGAAAGAACAATTAAAATTCTGTTTGCGAATATTAATCAATGCCAATGTAAACTGCGTATGAAAAAAACACTAAACATAAATTACACAATGAATCACGCAATTCTGGAAACTAATAACCTATTATTGGATAAGAAACATGTAGGATGTGAATAAATACCAACACGTCAATTCTTATTTGCTCCTCAAGGGGATATTTAATATGGATAAAGTAAACATTTACTTTATGTTTGCTTAAACTATTAAATTATTTCATCCTCGAAAGTAAGAGAAGTGTTTATAAAAATATAAATTTTGATTTGTTTGAATACCGCAAAGTCTAAATTTTTGATTAAGTCGAGATTTCACAAAAGGAGAAATAAATAAATTTAATCAAATGATGATTTGCGTAACAATGCGGTCTGTAACCAGTTTTCAAAGGTATCACGAAATACATGTTTTGAGAAAACGAAATAAATATTTCATGAGAATATAGTAAACAGATTTGACTTGCACAAGATAAACACATGAATGGAAATTGCTGATATGATATACCTTAAAATATATTATTGATGAGTGAAAAAATAATGGAAATTTGTTAGGTTTATCTACTAAAATTCCATCGAGGAAGTGACTTAAACATCAATTCACACTGCATATGTTTCAGTGTTTGTGTCACGATGCATAAAATTTCTTGATATTAATATAGTTATTTGGTTTTGAATAATTTCGTGTTGATTTAACTTATGAATTTTTGTATTTTAAAAAATATGTTATTTACAGTTAATTTTGAATAATAAATAGCCAATTGTTTTGATTTAGGTTACCATTAAAAGATCACTGTCCAATGCTAATGGATGATAGCAATATTTAAAATACTATAAGGCTCTTGAAAATGTATCTCCTATTGCCTTCTGTGAAGAATTTCACAGATTGTGTGTTGAATTCTCAATTGAAATTTCTTGAGGCACTGTCAAGCACCTTCTTGAAAAATGATATTAAAAAGAAAAAGAAAAACTTGATATCAATCTTCCATTATTCAAAGTTGATACAAAACATATATATATATATATATATATATATATATATATATATAATTAGAATATCACTATTAATTAGAATGATTTTCGTGTCACTTTACTTTATTGATGCCATCAAAATTGTTACAAATAATATAGATTCTATTTAACTGATTAAGAATAATATTTTTATAAATTTTAATAGTAATATCAGAGTTCCAAACAATTAATTAATTTTTTTTAAAATTAAAATCAGTTGTTTTGCCAAGTAATTTTATTAAATAGTATCTGGATAGTAGAGCATTCATTACTCGTGAGAGTGAAATAGACAAAATTAACTACAAAACGATCCTCTTAGCTTTAATGGTTTTGTAAGATGCCAATGGTGTTTGCACTTGGTCTTTTAATTTATGTATTTGTTTGAAGGTTTGGTTTATTGTATTGGCAATGTTTATTTTTCGATTTATCTACTTGATTGGAATGCAGGGCTTTATTCTTTGCTTTGTCTACTTGTTTAAAATTTGATATTTATGAAGGGTTTTATTCTTTTTTGGGAACAGCTTTGATATACCCCCCTCAAAAAATTAAGCACTAAATCTGGCATTCCCTACGGACTTTTAATGGTTGCTGTTTCTTATTTTGGTGTTGCCAATTTAGATTTTTTCAGATTTTAGGTTTTTGCTGTTGTCAAATTTAGTATTTTCTTGTATTTTGTACCATTTTTTTAGTTTTTTTTAAAAGTTTTTTTTGTTATTAATTATTTGTATTTAGCAAGAATCCATCTTGGCGAGAAAAAAAGTCGCAAATTTCCGATTTGGGGGGTATATTAAAGTAGTTCCCTTTTTTGTGGTATTTTTTAGATTTAAAAAATTTTTCGGTATGTAACGGCTAAATTAGACATCTTTAACCATTGCAGGAAATACTTTGGGCCAATTTAGTTAACACCACCTGATGAAGCTTATTGGTACTTCACTGTTGTTCATTTTTAATTTTTTCGATTCATCTGTATATACGTGAAGTTTAATTATATATTAATATATACGTGAAATATAATTCAATGCTTTATAAGAATCCGGTATGAGTAGAATTGTTCCCAGTCATAACAGTTTAAAACCGAGTCATCAAAAGGATAAATATTTATGAAAGTTGAAAATGAGAACTAAAAGTAAAAAATATGATGTAATAATTTAATTTTCATAAAAGATAAATGTTACAATATTTAGAATATATAAATGTGTTTTATATATTATTCAATTATATAGCTTTCAGGAATCCAAAAAAAGTAGCTTGTACCCGAACGAAATACGATGGAACAAAATGGTAAAAGACAGACGTAATGTCTTGAACGAACACAAATTTAATCAGTTACACAATACGTTACTGTTAAGCCCAAGGTTGTAGGAAAGAATAGAACTGCAAAGAAGCAGGAATGTTATCCTTACTAGCTGCATTCCTTTTTAGAATTCGTAGCTCCCTGGTAATACAAAGCACTAAATGCAGCAAATTAAAATTAATTGTTGAAAAATAGTGTAATTTTATTCTATCGAGTTATCCTCCCCAATGTCAAATGTATTTCATATAAATATGATCTGTATGTATGAGATTGAAGTGTTTTTTTTTACTCTATATCAAACGTTTATTTTATTGCCTTTTTTTTAAAAAAAGAAAATATCAGATTTTTCTTTTTGAAAGAAAATTTTGAAATAAATATTAACGTGATATTCGTTGGTTTTTCATTCAACGCAAAAAACTATGAAAATATTTTTTGTTTACAATACAACATTTTATAGAATATATTCTAGTTAAAATTATTTTTTTAAATTTTTAAAATTATATTTCAGACTTCCATTTTGATTATTCTATATTTTTTTTATATTTAAATCGCCTTATAACCTCAATAATTACGAAATCCCTATTTTACATGCAATCAATAAATCAGACTGTTATTCAAGTTCTTCTTAACCCTTTGACCACATTCGACGTATCAAAACGCCATGCATTAATTTTTCCCAAGTTGCACACGACGTTCTGATGCGTCGTTAGAAATGCGACAGTATGTAGCCTGTTCATTCTTGTTTATTTCAAAGTAATTGGTATCGGTTACAATGGGAAAAATAATTTCATTTTGAAAGTGTATCTTTTCATATGAACTTGTTTGTTCCTGAATTTTTCTTTTTTTGCAATATTAAATATTTAAAGTTATTCCAATACCAGACATATATTAATATATCATGAAATAAATGAATTCTCGCATAAAATAGTCTGTTCTTACAAATTACCCTATACCCCAAAAAATTAATTGTGCTCCAAATGCCAAACATTATTCAAATAAATGTGCATCCAAAGGGTTAAAGAATATCACTCGGTATTTTTACAATTTGGAAGACACTCTTATGCTTCGAAGATAATTTTTCAAAGCGTAGAAAATGTTTGCTGAAATAAAGATGTACTTGTTTTGTTCATAAAATGGAAAAACTGCGTTTCTAAAATACTATTATAAGGAAGTGAATATGCGCTCTTCTGATTGATTGGTTGATTAGTTTAGTTCCAAATGCTACCTAAAATATCGTAATTTCAAAATGCAAGTTATGGGATGTACATCTTAAACGGTACTCTTCCATGTACAACATGTCCGAAATATATGTAACGACATTATAAAACGTATATAAGCCCTATCGTTATAAATATCGATTCGTGTATCACATTGTAAGCGAATGTGTGATATGCGTGTATCACAAATTCTTGACGTAATATGGCATAGCACAGAATGAGAGTTGTTGAGAATAATTAAAAAAGATTAATTAGAAAAGAATAATTAAAAAAGATTCTTGTTAAAGAAATACATTCGTCAATATTTAAAATTTGTTATGATTCCTTTATTTCCAATAAAATATTCTAAAAAAATAGTCTCATTGAAACCTTTCATAGAGATTTTTATGAATATTGTGATAAGATAAAATTGGGAGTTTTACTTAAAATTTGTATTCGATCAAAGTAAAGGTCACACTAATGATACAAAATATCATTCAAAATTCTAAATAAATAATGCATCAAATCAAAGTATAAATATAACAAAAATATATCAAAATATTACTAAAAATGGTTATCAGTTAAAGGAATGTGTTCGTCAATTGTTTTTCAAATGTGTTAGAATTGCCTTTTTTTCCAATAGAACATTCCAGAAAACTTATCTCTTACACATTTTTATATCTATTGTGATTAGATAAAATTGGAATGTTACTACAATTTGTATTTATTCAAGTAAAGGTGACTCTAATAATACAAAATATCAGACAAAATTCTAATTAGATAATTCATCAAATCAAAGTATAAATATAACAAAAATATACCAAAGTATAACAAGAAATGGTTAACAGTTAAAGGAATGTGTTTGTTAATTGTCTTTCAAATGTGTTAGAATTGCCTTTTTTTCCAATAGAACATTCCAGAAAACTTATCTCTTACACATTTTTATATCTGTTGTGATTAGATAAAATTGGAATGTTACTACAATTTGTATTTATTCAAGTAAAGGTGACTCTAATAATACAAAATATCAGGCAAAATTCTAATTAGATAATTCATCAAATCAAAGTATAAATATAACAACTATATACCAAAGTATAACAAGAAATGGTTAACAGTTAAAGGAATGTACTAGTCAACTGATTTTTTTTTCCAAATGCCTTGTGATTGCTTTTTAACAAATGAAAAACTCTACAAAACGCATCTTATTAGAACATTCAACAAGCTTTCTTATGTCCATTCTGATAAGATGAAATTGGATATTTTTATTTAAAATTACAATTTAATTAAGTAAAAGTTGATTATTTGAATTAATTGCGTAATGAAGGAACATTTTAAAATTTTTTAAATTGTCGCAACTATTCCTGCAATTCTAATAGAGGGATTTCGCATGAACCGAATGAAAGCAACATCTGGTAAAATGCACATGCACTCAATGAAACACCATTGCCACCTAGCGTTATATTCATCAATCACTCAAGACACTTTCGACTTAACACAGTGCCTGTCTGGCTGCTCTGCTGTCAGGGGTTCATCACAGGGCATCACTTCGATCAAGATATTGAAATTTATATTCCAATTCTCTAGAACAGGGAAAATTGAAGTGTCTAGAACTTTTCCAATTTTTCTTATGGCCACACTGATGTTTAAAAATATGTTTTAAATTATGTTGGTAGAAAAATTGCAGATAAATGTTTTAAATTCTTTATTCTTATTTCTTCAATTTACTACATTCTTACTCGCATTACATTTTTCAATTTGCTACCTACCATTTGCTTCTTTTTAATCCATTAGTTCAAATAAAATTATTCCAGTTTAAGCTAAAAAAATCATTTTAAGGGAACGTTTTTTTCCCTAATTCTGCCAAATAAAAGAAACTACTTAGTTAATGCATCACAATTAAATATTTTAAGAATTAATATTATGAAACACTCTTTATAATTTAAAAAAAATAGCAGACTTTAATTTTTATTTAATATTTTAACTAAGAGTTTAATTAAGGATTTAAATTAGTTATAATCATTGCTTCCCGACTTAAAATTAAATATTTTTAATGAAAACGTTTTTCTATTTTCATAATAAAGGAAATATTGATATATGAATTAATAATCAAAGATTAAAAATATTTCAAATCATGAAGAATTTTCAATGCATGATTCATTGAGCTCTAAAAATGCAAGAAATGTTTAAATAACATGGTCTATTTGAATTATTCCATTTATGAAGAATATTAAACCAGTTAATACAGATTATATAAATATATATATGAAAAAGTATATCTATACATACATGAGATCTGATAGAAAAATTCGTATTATCTTTGTAACAACTAATAAATTATTATATTCAAATATCTTTTTATGTACTTAATTTCGTCTGTATATTTATATTGATAAGTGTTTTTTCTCATATAAAATCTTTTGTGTCCAGAATTTATAATTTTTTGTAACATTCATAGCATTCTCTAAACAGTTTGAAGAATATATTAAAATCAATAATATTTTCTCAATTCAGAAGTTATTTCACTCATCATGGTATGATGTGAAATATAATATAGACGCTAATTATATAATTTTAAATTAACACGGTTGCTTACACATCATGAAAATATAAGAATGCACAATTCTTATAAATAAGTTAAAATTTCATATAAAACCCTACATTTTATATAATTATTCATTGAATCAATTAATTTGAGAATAAATTACTTAAACATACTTTTAATTAAAATAAATTTCAATTTAAAAAGTTTTTTTATTTCAATTTTTAAGTGTCTTCTCAGTTGACAATTAAGAAAGCAATAAATGACTTTGTAACGTATTCGAAGGTTAAATGAAATAATATATATGTGATGAATATAAAAGTCCATCCAACTTACAAATCTTCAACGAACCACCAATGGAGGTAAAATTATACTCCATTGGTGTGGCGCTTATGTTGATTTTGTTGTCCTAGCATACCCATCCCCAGATTTCGTAATTTGTTGTTGCTAGTTACGACACTACGCGAAGCCGAGCCAGCTAATCAGTTACTGGGCGAATGAAATTAGAAAGAATGTCTCCCGTTTTTGAATAGAGCACCTTCATACGAAGCTAGAAGTACGACTTTTGGCTCATAGATAGCAGCACCATCCGGGTCTTCTAATTTAGAAATTCAAACAGAGAAAACTTATGGCCTGGCTCCATTTACCCCCAGATTTATTAATCGGGAATGGGAACATGGAAGACATATTTTACGTGCTCCAGTCGCCATTAGTGAACATGACGGAACTTCGGATTATCCGGGATTCGAACTCACTACCTTCTGGTAATGAGAAAGGACCCTAACCAACCAGGCCACCGCAGCCTTGATTTCGTAATTTAGAAGGAGTAACCAAGCAGAAGGCTGACTTTACTTGACTACCCATTCCCAGAGGTATCATTTCACTCGGAGGACAATGCACCCACGACTATTTTAATGTGACCCAGCCATCTTTAGTGAGCACCACGGATCTTTGGTTAAGTCGAAACTCAAACAACAATAAGTATCCTTACTCAGTTATGACAATACAGACGTTAATTCCATTATCCCCGTAATTTTTTGCCAGACGGTGAGGAATGTTGATTTGTACACAACCTTCTGCAGTCAAATGTTCAATCACGGTATTCTATTTCAATCAGATGGTAACATAAATATTATAGATTGTTCAATTACTATTGCACAAGAAGAGATGAAAAGCTGAAGCAGAATACATTCTATAGCTTAAATGCTAATGCACTAACGATAACATGTTCAAAACATTTGGAGTTCTATAAGGAAAGCAATGAGTTTGGAACATTTTTTCTGAATAGCATTCGTATCAGAAACAAAATTTATAATATTCATTCAATATAATATCTTGTTGCTGCAATATTCTTTGCACGTGAGCCATAAGATATAGGCCAAGATTTCATATTCCGAATTGTGATGTTCAAGGCGATTCTTTTCGAAATTTAATTCTGTTTAGTGCTTACTGAATTTCTTTTTATACACAGTATTTGCCTCTACATTGTATTTGCTGTTTACTCAAACAAACTGGTGTTTACAGTATTTGCTTTTTAGATACAGTATTTGCCTTGCATTATTTGATTTCGTTTATGTAAAAACTCTATTTTTCTCTCATTTTGATATAATTTTTTAATAACTAACGCACAAAATATCAACTTTTTATCATATGAATGGCATGGTATTTGCTTTTACTGTTATTGATAAAAAAAATGCCAATTCCATTCATTTCAGAATATAAAACTGCAATTGTAATTATATTAGGAATCTTAATTTTAAGGATACTTAATAAATTAATGAAAAACAGACATGTTTTGTAGTCTGCAAGTTCTTTTAATCCGTAGATGGACCAAAATCGCAAAATTTTTCTTCTTAAATTTTTAAAATCTTTGTCACCGAGAAAATAAAATTGCTAAGTCTGAAGCAGCTTGTTTTTTTACAGACGAAATGTCTGCGTTTTCAATTAAGAAATTCCACCTAAGCCTTCTGCCAACCACTTAGCTGTAATGTTCTTAAGTAAGTGTATATTGGAAAATAAAGCTAAAATGTCTGACGTATCTTAAGTTAATGTAAAAAATTAAATAAAGTTGAAGGAATATAGTGATATAAAAAATAGAGTCAGCTTAATTAATTACCTATTATTTTCACCACCTTCTATATAAATATTAATTCTTTTTTACATTATAATAAATAATCTGTTTATAGGAATTTTCGACTATTTACTGTTTATATACATTTTGTTAAAACATTAACAATTAATTTGAAAGTAATGAAAAAGGGAACTTAAAATCTTTCTAAAATTACAATGAATTTAAACTTTGGCAGAGTATAATTATATATGGAGGAAATCTAAATAAAAAAAAAAATAGATTTATTTTTATTAAGATGTAAAAGAAAATGAAATAATTAGCGAAAATATCTTGTTTACTTTAATTTATGGTAGACACGCTTGAAAAAGTGGCTCAAAATAATTAAAAATTGCGTAGAAGAATGTCAGTGGTTTGTCTTAAATTAACTCAATTAGCTAATTAATTGTGCGCAAATTTAAGTAAGAGCGCAGTTAGTTAAATTATGAGTGGCATCAGCATAAGCTTCATTGTCACGAAATTTTAATTCATGCAATGATGTACATCATTACCTCGAAGAAATACGCATAAAAAGGAAATAAAACATTTAATTTGTTCTTGCCAATGTAAACTAACCGTAAAGTGGATGTTATGATTTATTTATTGCTTGCATAAACAATCAAATCATAATACTAATTGTGTTTTACATGCTACACGATATAAATTTATCTTTTACTTAATGATTAATAAGTATTTATTTTTTAATAGTAGTATCGAGAGAGAGACAAAATCTCCAAGAGCCAATCCCACTAAGATATTGGCCAAAATTTTCTTTCCAACAGCTCACTGAAGAGCTCATCCCACTGACACATTGACTTGTTTTTGATGGGTGGACAAAATTGTCTATTCAACATGATTGGTGAAAACGATTATTTGTTGAACTCACAGACCAATTATAAGTAAAATAAAGTGACGTGCACATGATCTCAACTGTAACTAAAGAAACAACCACTTTATGGTTAAAAATCCCATTAATAAATTATAGGCTAGAAATGAAAAAAAATATACTTTTTTACATTCAAGAATGTAAATGCGTTTACTCACTTAAAAAAATCGATAAGCATAGAATAATCGATAAGCATAGAACTCTTATTACGTCATGAAGAATGTAGCAACAACCAGGTATTAAATTAAATGAAAATAGACCTTAAATTTTACTTTTGCAAACAAAACAATTTTAGTAATTGGTACATGATGAGAAGAATTCAGAATTAAAAAAGGTTTAGTAATATTTTATAAAACAAAACTAGCGTTTAAATTTCCTAAGAACAATAGGGAAATGCATTTCTGTTATATATATCCCTTTATCTGGGAAAATAGTTTCCTTATTATCTAATAAAGAAACTATGTTTCAAGATAAAACGATACTTTTTTTTTCTTATTATCGATATATTTCCATACCCTTCCAACTATTTTGCAAACGTTTGAAGAATAATTTTTAAATTTACGAAAACCTTGCTTTTGGTGGAACGTCCCACTGTTAAAAATTTAACTTTTTGGTACTTCTTCTGGAAACTGCTTCTGTATACATTTTATTTAGTTATTTATTTTTAGTAGAATGCCAGCCAGGCTGGTATTATGGGGTGCGCTGCTTAACTTTTTTTCTACTAAACCGTAATGTGGTATGGAGTTCGACTTCTTCAGTACACACATGCCATAGGTACCAGTTTATAAGGTAGGCAACCATTCATACAAGGAAAGGACAAAGACAGGAGAGAGAAAAAGTACATCCATGAAAGTACAACCGGGATTCGAATCCAGGGCCTCCCTATCCGCAGTGAGACACGTTGACCCCTAGACACGGTGGGTGACATATAAATTATTGCTTGCACGATATATACGTGAATGTATTCTAAGAAAAATGTCAAAAATGAAGAATTTTTCATTCTTTCAAATGAAAACTTTACACGATGAAAATTTTTAATTTGTAATTTACCCTATCTTTTAAAATTTTTCAGTGATTGTTGAACTACAAAAGATGCGCATTTTCCAGTCTTGCCACTTGGAGTAGGTCTTTACAGTTTCCGTTCTTGGATCATCGTCTATGAACAACCTTTAGGAAAAATCTATGCTTTGAACTATTAAATGCTTTACATTATTTTTATTTATTTCTTATACTTGCTTTATTTATTTATTTTTATTTATTTCTTATATTCGTTGGGCAGTGTAAAATGTTTCTAACATAATTTTTTAATGTATTATTCAAATATCTCTCACACAATAATTACTGTTTGCTTTTGATTTATCACAAAATTTTGATGATTCAAATAATGGGGTGAAATATCTCATTCTCATTTAGAAGGCGATTTATCGCAAAAAGTTCCATACTGCATCGATGTTGGGCCCAAATCGAAGGTTACTAGTTCTAAAATCAATTAATATTCAGAATATTTTAATGAGGAACATTACTAATTATCTTGATATGAATAGCGGTAAACTTTTGAATGCAAGAAATGATGAGTGAAAACATTGTTCTTGAACTTTTAATTCCTGACTTAATTACGAACATAACTTCTTAATTTCAAATATTTACCATAAAATCTAAATTTACTATGTGTTTTGATATTAGCGGTATTTAGAAAATGAATTCAAAAAAATTTTCAATCGATTAATTCATTATTATTATCGATTCTACATTATACGAATCGAACACTTAAATGTACCTATCTCGATTTCTCACGAAATATCGCCCAAGATATATATATTATCTTAGACTGGCCAGTCAAATAGCTTTATGTGGACACAGATTCTAATTTGTGTCTTTTGAGTAGTTTATTCCATTGGACTTGGTTTATATATGTACATTATCTTAGACTTGCCAGCCAAATAAAAGAAGTCAAATTTTGCATAAAACATAGCCCAAAATAATTGAGCAGTATGACGCACATAATCAAACATGATATATCAGTTTGGGGAAAAAGAAATCCATTATTTTTACGTGAACTTTTTGTAACTTCTTTCAGTTTCGCTTTGTAAAAAGGTTTAAAACAGTTTACATGTAGATTTTTAGGTCTTGTGTGAAGCTACGACTGCTGACATGCTGTCAAGTTTGATGATTTTTAATATTTTATAGACATTCTCGACGATGTTGTATCCATGCGAGGTGCATCTTTAGCATCTAAATACCCAAACGGAATCGACGAAACCAAAATTGTGCGTAACTGGTTGTTACAGTCATATATAGGACGATAAACACCTTTCACAATTTTAGCTACCTGGTTAGCATTTTCGCCATTATAAAAGAAAAACTAAAATGTATCGAATTTTCTGTTTGTTGTCTTCTATTTTTAAAACCTTGTACTCATAACTGAATGAATCAAACAAAAAACCGCAAGAGGATATTTTAGTGTCAAATGTCACCTTTCCAACGAGCATAAATCTGAAATTGTTTGATAGATACCTCACGAGATAGCGATCACTACAGACGTCTACCGAAAAAATAATGGATAACTTTTTCTTCAACCTAATATTTCTTGCTAAGTGTGTGTGTCCTGTAATATTAATGAAATTCAATTATAAGTCATTTTTATTTCAGTTCCTTGTAATTTATAAATTTTACTAATTAAAGAAATGATATTTATTCCTTACCATGCTTTCACATAATTTGCTGTCTGTCTATTTAGTCAAAGATGCTTTAATATTAAGTCAAAGATGCTTAATTCAAAGATTTATAAAATGATATGCTTTTAATTTCTCTTTTAACCTACAATGAACATTCAATACGAGAATGAAATATTTTTTTCAACATTGAACAAACTAATTTCATCAAAATATGGCGGAAGTTAAATTTTATAGTTTTTTTTTCCGCGTCAACTATATTAATTCAAATTCTGCTTCAAGCACAAGTGTGTTGGTTGTTGTTACTTATGACACTTGGAGAGCCCGCTACTCAGGGACTGAAGGAATGAAGCTAGAGAGAGCGCCTTCCGTTTTTGAATAGAGCACACCCATACGAAAATGGAAGCATGACTTTAGCTCATAAATGGCAGCATCATCTGAGTTTTTTAATTTAAAGATTAAAGCCAGAGAAGACCCATAGCCTGGTTCTAACCATCCACAGAGGTATTAATTTCGAGTGGTAAAATGGAGAACATTGCGCCCCGACATACTTTACGTGTCCCAAATGCTATTAGTAAACAAAACGGATCTTCGCTAAGCTGGGATTCGAACTCACTACCTTCCGGTAACGAGAACCAACCAGACCACCGCGGCCAAACCTTTGTTTTAACTCTTTTAATAAGCTAAGATATTCAAAGATTGATTTTAACTATTACCAATGCTCAATAATAATTAGAATCGTCAATAATATGTATCGTGTGCGTATTCACACTCCATAGAATACACAAAATGCGTATTTAATGCATCAATCAAATAAGTTTAATTTGTTTCAGTTCACAAGTTACCGCAATGCATTGCTAATTATGAATGATCACTTCTTAGCTTTCTTATAACAAAGTTAACCGCTTAAGAAACACAATTTAGACTAAAAGACTCTTTCGATAGTAATGAGATGATTATTTCTGTTTCCAAACATAGTTTCAAAAGTGGAAGCAATTACGAAATATATAATTGTGAAAGATTATTAATTTTCTTATCTTTTATGCGTAAGAATCTGTAATTAGAAATTCTGTCAGCAAATCTACTTAGCATTCTTTAAATTATGTATTTATACGAAAGGTTTTTTTTTCAAACGTACTGGTTAAAGAATAGAACAGTAAAAGCTAGGTAATAATTACTCGTGGCAATAATTTTGCCATGCTATTAATTAAGAGAGTCGGTTTTATGTTAAGGCTATTTTTACTTTAGAGGAAGTAACTAAGAAAAGCTCTCTTTGCATAGTGACAAAATTATATACAAAAATTACTTTCATACATTTTAGACTCAGTATTTATCTTTTGAATACGATTTCAAAAGGATTTCTTCAGATTTTTATGGACTTCGGTACAATATTAAGATAATAAAAATATAAATGTAAATTTATTTACACAAGACTTATTAAAATATTTCTCTCCATAAAAATCGTAAAACAAAAAATGTTTTCTATCTGACTTATTAATACTTAGAGACAAATGGTAATTTGTTTATACTAAAAGCGACATAAATTTTTATTTTAGAAGTGATTGCGTCTTACAAATAAAAAATATTGATTTTATAATGATGATTTTTTTAATAAACTATCATATTAACTAACTGTCTTTTTCCTTTTTCCTTTAAAACTGTCTTTTTCCTTTGGGATATGCTATAAATTCCATGAAAATACTAATTGATTAGAGATATTTAATTCTTACTTTAAAAAAGTGGGACATAAAGTGCCTTGTAATAAATAAAGTTATTAATGATATACATGCAGATTTATATATATATATATATATATATATATATATATATATATATATATATATATATATTTAAGTTGCATCTCCAAATCTAAATACTATACCTCATATATGGATTTAACAATTTATATTAAGATAGAATTAAATACGATTCTGATTGCAAATAATTCAAAAAGATGAAAATATATTTTATTAGGAAAGTATAAGTTTACTGAATATTTAGTAAAAGGAAAGCACGAGTTTACTGATATGGGCGCATT
>JAPDSC010012524.1:0-14106 GCA_026290005.1 Latrodectus geometricus | reverse complement strand
TATATGCGTACCGTATAAGGAGCGTACCGTTCACTGGGAATTAACCATATATTTTAATAATAATTGATTTCACAGATTTCATTTTATTTTTAATTATTTAACTATTCATTTAACAATTGAAGATACTGATAATGATTATCTGAAATTAAGAATCTATAACTATTTCTCACTGACTGTACTTTTTAAAAACTATCATTTATCTTCAAACAGAAAGAACTTTAAAACATTTTATTAAATAAGTAAAAGAAAAAAAAATAATATATAGATTTTATCTCAAATATCAAATATCTTACATGCAAATCTACTAAATTTCAATTATATAATCTATACAATAAGTTCTAAAATCAAAAAATTTTTAAAATATTTATATTTATATTTAAATATTTAAAAAAAAAAACTTCCATGCTGTTTAAATGATATACTAAAAATAAATAAACGAAGAATAAAATTAATTTAAAAATTTTACAAATAAAGAAGTTTAAATTAATTAAATTAAAATGGAAATCATGTTTTAAATCAAAATTTACAACTAAAAAATATGATAAGTCATAATAGCTACTAATGAACAACAAATTTCGAATTATCTTCTAGATATTTAATTCATATAGATATCAAATATTGTGCTTTTTATTAGCAAATTTGTTAGTTATTACTGAGTCCCTATTCATAAATTTCATTTGGTGAAACAATTTTACTATCATTTTGAAAATTTAAATTTTTTCTCGAGAAAAAAAGAAAGAAAAATCCTTTATTCTTTCAGGAGACAAAATAAATCACACTTAAACTATTATATTTCAAATAATCCAGAACCAAAATAAAACTGCAGTTACGCTTTCAGCAGGTTAGAATATAAAAAAACTCTACGAAATTACGTACATAATTTAAAAATAAAATTTAGGATTTTATGAAGATGAGGAAAAAAAAAACTACCCCATAAATTCTTATCTCAGCCAGGCTTTTATGCTGGTATCTTTTGTTATCTGCAAGAACCATTTAACACTGGTTGAAAACTTTATGTAGCATTAATAAAGTAATTCAAACGTGTGATGTAATTTAGATAATTAATTGGAAGAAAAAAACTGTAACCGTTGGAAGGTGCGCAGAGAATAATAAACCTAAAATCGCCGCCTCTTTCCTATGCACAGTAAAACTGGTCTTCGTCAAAAAGCAGTCATTCGTGTCAGGATTTCGTCTGCAAAGTGCAACCCCTATTTCACCCCTCCCCGGGCTGTGAGGGGACCGAGATCATTAAGTTTCTGGGAAACCACGAGTTATGACTAAGGGGTAAAGTAAATACTAGAATTCGTTTTCTGGCGGATGATTATGCTTCGTGCTTCAAACGACATTGGTGCCTCCTTCCAAAAGAGAAGTTTCTGTTTTATTTGCAAAATTAAAAGAATTCTATTATACACAGCGTTTTAAGCATATTCCACGCACAACATTTTGTATTATGTGCGTTATGGTGGTAGGGCATTGGTAATGAAATAAATTATATTTTGATAGATGTGTGCAAAACTTCGATGAACAGAAAATAGATAACGCTATTTTTCGCCAAGAATAGAAAACTATATATTAGATACATGGTTACTACTTTAATAAATTATATGTGTTTCTTTAATTAAAAGTTAATAATTATTTCTCCGCTTTCAGATAAAAAAATTATAAAAAACAGTTCTGGAAGAAACGTATAATAAAAATTGTTATAAAATAAATGTTTAAAAAATTTTGAATTAATTTTTTTATAGAATCAAAATTTAGTCAGAGAAAATTAGTGGACGAGTGAAATTTAGAGAAAATTTTAATTTTAGTTATTATAAATTGAATTAACTATCAAAATTTGACAAATCTATTGTAAAAGCAGCATTGCATTCGGAGACTTCAGAAACTGCTGGTTAAGGAACGACATGAAATAATTTGTGCAAGTATTGAAAGACTCTGCAGTAAGCGAAAAATATTATTTTAAAAACTTTTTAATTATATCCTATTTCCTCGAAAAATATATTAGTTTTAAACAAAAAAAAAAAAAAATTTATTTAACAATAACTCAGAGCAGTTTAAGAACATTTTTGCTTAAAATTTAAGAGCGGTATAAAATTCATTTATGATAAATTCAATTAATTGCAAGATTTAATCAATCGAATTAGCGTACCTGACTACAGATGGGTGGGACCTGGGTTCGAATCCTGGCTCGGGCATGGATGTACTTTCTCTCTCTCTCTTTCTTGTCTTTGTCCTTTCTTTGTGTGTGAATGGTTGCCTACCCTATAAACGGCATGTGTGTACTGAGGAAGTCGGACTCCACACCAAATATGGTTCAGTTGGAAAAGTGGAGCAGCGCACCCCATATTGCCAGCCTGGCTGGCACACGACAACAACAACAATCAATCTAATATGGAAACAGTACTAGAATAAAGGGGTAAAATCCCACAGACAGCCCACATCCTTGGTGACAAATTGAAAAAAGCGCCAAGGCAGAACAAAATGCCGAAATAGGAATTCCAGAAATAGTTAGGGTTATCATATCTAGTGTATCAAAATAGGATTACCAAGATTAGCGAAATTTATAGCCAGCCAAAATTACTCGCATCAACGGTTTGGACTCTGCTAGAATCAAACGTAATAAAAGATTTCAGGAATATATCCAATAAAATGTGAATTAATTCAAAATAATATTTAAACATATTTGTGAAAGGTTTTTAAATTAAATATATTGAATTAAACTTTTTGTGAATAATTTTACATTTTAGACAAATAATTTTTGTTTAATTAAAGTTTTAATAGCTTCTTTCAATCTATTTCCAGAATTGCGTTTATTTTTGCCAATCGCTAATTTTAACAGCTAGATGTGTTCAACAACCTCACAATTTCAAATTATGATCCAGTGACGGGATCAGCACCTTAATTCTCCATGTCACATTACATCAACAAAAAGGGACTTATTTCCTAAGGAACTCTCGGTCAGCACAACAGTTTTTCAGTTATGTCTGCTACAAAATGCGCTGCCTTCAGGTCACGAGAAAGACGCCTTTCCGAACCATGCCAACCAATCAATTTCCCTTATCCATAATATTAGAATATAAAAAAAAATAATAATTTTCAAATTTTTCTAAAGAATCATTTGTAAGAATCCAATATTTGCAGATTTGAACATTCAATCTATTAAATCAAGCACTTAAAATGTTTTCGACGGGCAAAATGTTTAGTAATTTTAGATTTATAAATTTTTAATAAATCAAGATAATTTAAATTAAATTAAGAATTAATTTTGTCTTTTCTGAAACAAGTGCTTTCTTTGAAATTAAATTTCATAACAGAGTCGAATGAAAAATTTTTCGATGATGAAATTTTTTCTAGAAATTTCATAAGAATATGCATGAAACTGATTATTTTAAATAAAAAAGTGAAGTCATTTTTAATATCATCAAATACATTTAATTTTGTTTTTTATCTATTTATCCAGCTAGGAAAAGAAACACTATCCCAACAACTTCATTACCAGATCCAATTCAGAAAAGCGAGCAAGTTTTCTGAGTGAACAAAATATTTAATTAGTTTTCAAAAATGATTTGGTACCGTAATTATTTAAAAATTACTATGAGAGATTCGAATCAGATATGTCACTTGTACAGTACAAGAGGAAAACAAAACAGATAAAACAGAATCGATAAAATTATTCAGCTGGGAATTATATTTGAATTGCAAAATTCTCGTTTTCCTCGCGAAGAATTTACATCGACATTGAGTAATAATGAAAATGTACGATGTACAGATTTTTTTCTTTTTTTTCCCCTTAAGTTATTTATTTCCATATTTCAATGTTCTTATAAATTAAATTCCTTCGAAAGAAGTGAGATGAAGTTGGCAGCTTATCACTAGGGAATTACTGTTGTTTTTCACTTCACTTCAATCATTGCTTTTCCCTGCTTTCCATCATTTTTTTAGATCGTCTGCTCGTCGCTTAATACAGTAAGCGAACAAAAGAAAAAGCAGCGTGAACAATTCGAATTTTTTCCCCACATCTTTTCATTTTCTTGATGGCAACAGGATTAGAGAAATAAGAAGATCCGAGCGAACAGGCAATCGGTTTAAATAAGATTTAAGTAACATTAATGCATCATTCGTTTTCAAGATTGAAAAAAATTTACAACTTGAAGTCTGAAAATTCAAAAAATAATTTTTTTTAATTACTTAAGCATTAATGTGTTTGTAAATTTCTTAAAGAATGTAATTTGAATATTCAATTGTTTTAACAGAAAAATAAAGTGACATTAAAATACAATTATTTAATTGCAATTCCAATTAAAAAAATCATCTGAAACATTTGATCATTTCTTCTATAAATTTCATATAAAAATAAGAAAAAATTCTATTTTTTAAAATTAATTATTTAAATTTAAGTATATTTATGATTAGGTCTAATGAACGGCCATATTTTAATTACTTGTCATACAAATATTTTGAAACAAGTGAAAATTTTATAGTATTAAACATAGTTTAGTCATGCATAAAATACAATTCGAAAGGGTTAAAAAAACAAATATTTTATGAGTTTTTAAATTTTATAGATGAAAAATGCTGTTTTAATTAGACATTGAAGGTAAAAATTCAATTTAATTCAACAAAATATAAATAATATAAAACTGATATTGAATAATCGGTTTGAGCGAAAAAGGATATATATATTCAGAAGAAGAATAAGTAAAATAAAGTACAAAATGATTTTCTTTTTCAAGAATGAATACTAGATTTTGAAATCACTCAGAAAAGTTTGAGCTCAGAAATTCGCTAGATTTGTTACCATTAGTAGTTCTATTTGCACATTGAAGACTGTTTCAGTAAGATTTGTCAAACATTTAAATTTAAAAAAAAAAATGAAATAAATAAATTTCTTTTACTTTGTGTTTTCCCCGTTATCATATACATCAACCACAACGAAACATTTTGACGAATAATAATCAATATCGTCAAATTCGTTTCTCGAGTCCAAAAAGTAGTCTTATATTGGGACAAATTACAAAATAAAACAGTTTTTTTCTTCAGTGATCTTAATATATGGTAGAAATATAGTTCTTTGATTTAAAGTACAAATTAATTTTCCTCAAGATTTAGGCACTCACTTCCCCATTTTAATGATTTTCATAATACTCGAGATGTTAAGTTAGAATTACATCGTTAATCCGAATAATCTCCTCTTTAATTATTCTTTATATCGGGAAATTTTTATGGATGATTATTGTTTGTAAATTTTCCTTTCCAACAAAAAATAAACAAAATGCTACTTTAAAAAAAAAAAGAATTAAATTGAAAATTTCTGCTTCAAGAATTTTTCTTTAGAATCCTTCTGAATTTAAGTTTTCTATAGAATTTTGTTATTGTAAATATAATAAAACTTAGTTATAATTGGTTCATTTTAAGTAAATGGTAAATTCTTAGTTATAACTGGCATTTATATGTTTACAAAAATAATACATATCTGAAATGTAAACAAGGTAAGGGTTTCTTTAACTTTTTGTTATTAGTATTCGTTACATTTTGACAATATGCATTGAGTCCTCAACTTTTCGCAAACCATCACTAACATTCAATGAATGCCAGTATAGAATTTGAAGTAAAATAATGAATTAAACATATTTTTTTATTCTTTATAAATATTTTTTATTAAATTACTAAAATTAAGAATTAAATATTGGTGTAAAGTCAGTAAGTAAGAGTTTATGCCTGTATATTTAGGAACTCTGATTTGATTTTCAGCAAAATATGAAAATTAATTTTAAAAAATGTTTATTTTGTGTGCAGCTATTTATTTTGAGTGGAAAGATAAGAAAGTGGTGAAAAATATTTATGCGTAACATATAATTAGTTATGGATTAAGAATGTTAGTTAAGATGAAATAAATCTTAAGCATTTCCGAATATTTACTATTTTATTTTTTTATCGTCTTGTAACGAAACTATTTTACCAAATTTTTAGTGGCAACAGGAACTAAAAACAATGTGTTGAACTCCAGATGCCATGTTAGTTCAGCAAATGAAAATTTTAATTATTTTTCCAAGTTTTAACTGGACAGAGTAAAAGTTACTCCAGAAATTATCTCTCAAATTAGAATTAAAATAATTTACAGCATCTTAAAAATAAAACATCTGACAATTATTTAAAGACGTGCAATTTTAATATGTTATGTTTTCAAATCAGTTTCAATGGAAGTAATTATTATCCTTGGCGCATGTAGTTTATTTATACATTTATTTGCCTGGAATGAAAGACAAGCAATTATTTGCCAGCCCAACGGAGTTATTAATGAAATTAATCCAAGAAGGTAAGAAATGTAACAGCTTCCTAGTCGAATGTTTCTTGAAGCGCAGCAAGGGGCAGTTTTCTCAAGTAGAGCGCGAATTGTAGAGCATCTTCCTAATCTCGGCTTAAGGTCACAACCACGATTGCAATCTCGATGTAATTCTCCGATAATTGTCCACAAAAACAACGTCTCATGAACTTGAGCGTAAAATAATAGAAAATAATTAGTATTCTTCTTTTTTCGGATGAATAATAATTAAACACTCGCTCAAATTTATCGATTGCTGAAATGAAAAAGTAACAAGTGTTGACAAACCTCTACATGCATACATTTAACTGTATATACTTTCTTTCAAGTGATTTATTTATTTATTTTTTATTTTTCTGTTCGTGTTTGCTAGAAATATTTTAACGCATGCGATCTTGGATTAAATTGATATGAATGATCTCTATAGTAATTAAATATTTAGCCTCTAATCATTGTAGTTTTTAGTTGGATTGGCGAATATTCATTTGAGTGAATTAAAATTCAGTTACAATGAAGTGTCCATGGCTTTTACTCATAAAATTTAAAAAGATATAAAAATATTTTTTTTATATTTTAAATTTACACATTAAAAATAATGTGTTTAATACATATATCAAAAATACTAAACATAATTTTTTCACACTAAATGATAAAAACTTTTCATTACAGCGAATTTAATATTTACTCTCTCAACAACAAAATGTTGAGTGATTATCATTTAATTACGGGGATTTAATTAGAAACTGTAACATATTATGATGGTAGTTTATCTTTTCATAAGTAAAAATAGTAAGAAAATATAATAAATAAAATCGAAATATATTCAATAATTTAATTCATAATAATAAAATCGTAATAAATAATAAAATCGAAATATATTCAAAAATTTAATTCTTTCAAGTAAACATTTTTAACTACTTATTTCTATGATTTTCAAAAGAAATCATTGAAAACATTATCAAATCCAAATTGTGTTTAGAAATTGATTTGTCAATCGCCATATATTAAACGGTTTTAAAAACTCGCCGAGCAGTTAAGTCGAAGGTAAGTGAAAATCTGAGATTGAGTCTTTGACCCGTAAACATCACTTCTCTTTTAGGTCACACTAAAGTGGGGATTTAAACTGTTACCTGTTAACAACTCACCTATAACAGGGGGCGTAGCTCAGATGGTAGAGCGCTCGCTTAGCATGCGAGAGGTACCGGGATCGATACCCGGCGCCTCCACAATTATTTTCTTGTTTATTTTATTTTTTTTTTTTACATTAAAAAAATTTAATTTCATCATTCCTTATTAATAAAGTAGATGTAACTCAAGTAATTCATTTCTAAAAATATTGCAAAGCAATAAAGTTATTTGAAATTTTTATTACACATTATATTGATTTACTAAAAATAAATTTAAAGAAAAATTTAATAACTCTTCTCGAAATATTAAAACTACATATTTTTTTTATGAAATACTTTAATTACATTAAATGACACACACACATATATCCTTTAGTCATACTTTTTTTTTTTAAGTTTTTTTTTAGTAATAAATACAAATTAATTTTTTTTATTGTAATAAAAATAATATTCTCTAATTTTTATCAAATAAAATTCAGTTAAAATTTTCAGACTTTTTCTTTTAAAATGTAATTTTTTAAAATCATAATAAATACAAGTTAAATATTTTTATTTTAATAAATAATTATAAACGGAAAATAATAAAAGTAATTGTTTTATATATTTTGGAAATGAATAAGAAAGCTCCGATTTGCAAATTTTGGAGAAATATTAATTACGAAACTTCATTTTTCAGATGAGTTAATTTAAAAATAACAATTTATGATAATTAGTTAAACAAAAAATTAATTCATAAAATTTATTAAGGTATAATATATTTATTTAATAATCAATTGTATCAAAATTTAAAATTTATAAATTTTAGTGTTAAGAAAAATCATTAAATTAATTTTCCAAATAATTTTTGATTTGAAATAACAATTTACTTAAATATAATTCATAATGCCAACATAGACATTGTCAACGAGTTAAATTTATTTAATATTTTTGAATGCACGTAATAATGCATGTTGCATTGATTTTTTAGTTAATATTTTAACAAAAACTAATTTTATTATTATTTAATAAAAGTTGCATGCGAAATGAATATAAAAGGAAAACTACAATAACAAATGCTATCAATTTCTATATATGTATATATGTGTGTGTGTAATAGAGAAAAATTTATATTTATTCTCTATTAAAAAATAAAAAGAAAAACTTTTTAAATAAAGGTAGTCTGGAATGATTCTATGAATGTCACATGTTATGCAACAATTTTAATACCTCATTCACTAAGAATGGTAAAATTTTCAGTTTTATATATATATATAAACAATAGAATGCTATGATCACTTGTAAGCTAAAAAGGTTTGATAGGTTTTAGCAAATATAGTTTCTTTTTATGGCCGTTTCGAAATGGTATATTAATTATAAAAACAGCACATTTTCCATTTTCGTAATTTGAAAATTAATTAAATAAAATATAATGTAATTAATAAAATAATGTGTTTGTAATTAATCAAATAAAATAATGTAATTTTTCCGATTCAAACTTACTTTAGCCATTTGATTGTAACCATTTTTAATTAAACCATAAAAGCCAAGCAGGCTGACAAATGTTTAACAATCTAGCTTTCGGTTTAACAGTTCGTGGGTTCGAATCCTACCTAAAACGTGGACGCTTGCAGGGTTTCGATTCATCTTTAAACTGCAAGTTCCTGTGCAATTATCTCTGATGTGAAAAAAGTGATAGTAGTTGAAATATAAAGCATTTTTAAATGAAAACTATTCGCCAGAAAAATTGAAACTATTCGAACTTGTCATGAAAAAATAAATATTAGGAAAAGACAATGAAAATTGTATTACTCAGGTGTGAAAAATGTATTAATTTAATAAAAATTGAATAAAATTAAATTTAAAAAATTGTGTAATTAGTCATGAAAAATGTATGTTAGGAAAGCTCAATGGAAATTGCATATTAGTCGGCGCATTTTTTTGTTTCCACATTTGAAATAAGCATCTGTGGATGTTGCGCTACCATCAAATTATTTGGACAGAGGGAACTGGCTGAAGCAGCAGTTCGAAGTAATTCATAAAATCTTCCAATCGTAACACGAGTTTCACCGTCCGGGAACTGGCAGAGACATCCTTTCACACCAGGTACAGCTCTGAGCCGCAATAATTAACCAAAAAATTCATCAATTCTTTTGTTTTCTGGGCTTCACTGTCTCGAAATTAAAAGATTCGTCATGGGCCGATGAGGACATGTCTCGCACGTCATCGCCTCCCAAATCCTTCCGCAGCTGATGGGCGGAAGATTGGACGGATTTTCGTCATTATTCTCCGATCCCTCCAGAAGAAAATTGATCTTGTAAAGTGTCAAAGTGTTCTTCAAAGATTAATGACCTCAACATGCATTTAAAAGTTCCATGAACATCTCATAACAGCTTATATAACGGCGTAATTGACGTCGAAACTTAAGTCAAGTCTGATAACAGTATACAACGAAAACCTAGATAATTGAATATAAAAGAATAATACGCTTCAAAAATAAATAAATTTAATGTTGTTAGAAATTATTAAAATATATTTTTTATAATTTATTATACCCTTTAAAAGTTTTCCTGCAAAAATTCAAACTTACTGTGATAATGAAACATAACAAATTCATTGTTTTTACTATTGTAGATTTTTAAAATTTTTCCTTTTTTTTAAAATAATTTCAATTATTATTATAATTTAGAGAACTCAAATCAAAATATGTTAATTTAATATGCAATTATAGCATAATCATTTCAATACTTTATTCATGGCAAACTCAAAGTAGTCAGGATGAAGTGGCAACAGTGCAAACCTATTTCCAAAAATGTCTAAAATTACGAATAATTATATGAGTACTAGCTAATATTATTAGTTATAAAATTTTTATTATTAATAGAAATGTGAACTGAAAATATTTTGTTCACTTTTATTTTCATTTTAGTAATAAACGAATAATTAAACTTATTTTTCATGACACAATATTCTATTATTTAACGTATTTAGGTAAATAAATTTTAATTTTGTTTTATTATCATTCAAATTTTTAAGTAATTCAACAAGTAATTGCTTATTTCCCACTCCTGTTTGATTCCTCGTATGAAGATGAAAAACCTATTTCTACAGAAAGAGTATTAATTTTTTATTTTAAATCATGGAATCAATGGATGATAAATTTAAAAATTTTTTTACAATAATCTCTTATTTTCAATCAAAGTACAAACTCTTATAGAGTTTGTACTGAATTTATGCCATACAATTATTTAGACCATGTGATCAACCCTGCTAGTTTTAAATTAGTGTTCAAACCATTATTGCATGATTAAAATGATAACTATTTACTATTACTATTAAATTAATGACAATATCAAAAACAGAATCCACATGTAAGAACTATTTTATTTTAAATTTAAATAATGATCCTAGATTTTAAGAAGCTGCTGAAAAATCAAATTCAATTTCAACTGTCTTCAATTCAATAGTTCTTGAGAACGATTCCTACTTCGGCCGTGAATATTTGAAATAGTTCCGTGTGAACACGTGGATCTGGCTGAATTAGCTCTCGTGTTCAAAAAGTGATCATCGTGTGTGTGACAAACCTAAACAAAACGAATCTAAATCTTAAGGGGGAAAAGAGTTTATCGTTTTCATTTCTATAATATATGAATGCTTATTCCATTAAAAATTTCTTCAACTACTTTCTGGAAAATACTTTTAAGATTATCTATTCATTTCTGGGCAAAACCATTATTATTCCATTTTCCACATGCTAAAAAGCATGTAAAACATAAAGTAAATATGATTTTAAAAGAAAATAGGTGTGGACACATTAAAAGATTGCTTTTCCTAAAATTTAATATGAATGTAAATTTAGGACAGAATAATAAAATATAAATTAATACATTAAACCTTTAAATAGCTCTTCATAGTTTAGCTAATGAGCAACAATGAATTTAATGAAACTAAAACTGAAGTATTTAAGAATTTTATGATATTCAAATTAGAATAATACGAGGGGGAAAAAAACCAATTAATTTTTAACTTGTAAAAATATCCTCATTTGTGTAAGTATTATAATTTTATTTATTTCTTTGGAACATGGGAATCACGACAGTTAATAAATTTAAAGTGCTTAACTTTCAGGCTTAATAACCCTAGAAAACGTCTGGTGTATTTGATGAACAAGCAACAACTACGTTATTTAAAAACAATATCTTCAGAAACTCACTCCGGCTTCCAGATTGGCTCTACAGAAGGACAAAGTTAATTAAAATTTCCCTTGTGTCGAGGGGCACTCGATTTAGGCAATCCGTCACGATAAGCGACGAGTCCATAAATTGTGCTTTTATAAGGTCCATGATGGAGAGGCTGCTCTGCTTTCATAATCTTGTTGATCTTGAGTGAGGAGAGACAGAAAGTGCCCGTCTCTCCACAAAATGCGTAGATCGTGATTAATAAGTCCAACATCTTTTTCTTTTCTCTTAAGGCCTTTGATGCTTAAATTTGATTTTAGACATCAAAGGAATCTTATTGAAAGACAGATTTCAGGGGAAAACTTAACTGATCATAAACAGAGTGAGGCACGTAATACCGGTCCGTTAAGTCAACGTATAAAATAAAGGGTCGTCCACCCTTTTCATATATGTGAGCTCATTTTAGTAGATTTATTCATACTCTTGTCAGTTCCTGTGTTGTCATGCTATTGATGACATCCTGGATCCTGATATGGAGTTCTTCAATTGAGAGTGGACCTGTTTCGTATTGTTTTCATTTAACTGTCACGACAAGTCAAAAGTGGACAGGTCAAGTAACCGAGGAGACCACAAGCCTTCGTCTTCAGGTGTAAATACCTCTCACACACACACGGGTTAATCATCATTTGATCAATGGTATGTTGCACCGTCCTGTTGAAAGTAACAAAGCTGAAGGGGTTTTTTTTTTTTTTTTTTTTTTTTTTTTTTTTTTTTTTTTTCCTTCCTGGAAAGTTTGAATAAAATTTCTCTAAGATTCCCAAATCGAAATCCCTGCTCACTGTCGTCTTAAAGAAAATGATCCCCTCACACATGGATTTTGTTCTCAAAGATGTAATATACAAATATAAACAATGAATTTTAAAAAACAAAATATTCAAAAATATTTTGAAGGACTTATTTCACCTGCCGCTTTCTGTACAAGAAGAAATATTTATTGCATCTACAAATGAAAAACGATAGATTAAAAAAAAAAACGATCATCCCTATCCAAAACACTTTTATATTAGAGTCAAGAATAGTGAAAAGTTGGGGCTCATTCATAAGAGCTTAAAAAAGTGATTAAATTATTATTATCTGAAATACTTTAATCATTAACTTAATAACTTAATGAATAATGTACTTAAGATTCATAGAAAGCTGAAGTTAGGGTTAAAATTACACACACATTACTATTTAATATCACAATTATCCTCAATAAAAACTTTCTTTTTTTAATGTTTTTTCTCTTGATTCACAAGCATGACAAGAGATGAGTTTATGCTTGCATAAAACTGCGAATTCCGTGTGTGTTCATTAATTTCAAATTATAGCATAACAAATATGTTAATTTAAAAGTAAATCGATGTTTAAATCAAGTTAAATGCATTTTCACATGCCTTACAAAAGTATTATTTTATAATTTAAACAAGCTTCAATTGAAAAATAATCTGAATTATGTGTGCAGATTTATGATAGTGACATGATGAATTGGAAATAAAATATGAAAATTTCCTTTCATGACAATAGTCCAATAGTTAACAAAGCACTTCAACAATATTTTTAAGGAAATAGAAAAATGTCTTTTTTATGCAAAATAATCAGGCCTACGCGACACAACAATAGAAAATTAGTTTTTGATGAGTAATGTATCCATAATAATAATAAAAACCAATAATTTAAAGAATATAAAAGCATATTAAACAAAAATTTTTTAAGTAATAACTAATGCTTCACGCGGTAACTAACAAAGACAAAGTAATTTCCAGGAACAAAAAAATATAAATTGATTTTCCACAGTTTGGGCACGCAAATTTCGTTCCCAATCAAGGCACAAGAAGCGGAAAATTATACCCGAGTCCAGGATTTTCCCTTTGTTGGGAGAGGAGGCAGCAGCTGTTCCATCTCAGCCATTAGCGCCTGTCTCCAAATCGAATTAAGATAAGCGGTTTAATCCGGCTTTTTTCTTATTATTCTTCATCTCATTATCTTTGCTCCACCAAGATGTTTCACTTGCTGCTGAAGAAGCCCTGGTGCAGGTTTGGCCGGGAAAGGAACTTGCAGGCTATCGATCCGTCCGAAGGCCTGGGTGCAAAATTATAGCGATTACCCGAATGTCTTCTTCATTTCTCCAAAGCAGAATGCAAATCGTTCTTAAGTAGCGATTTTCGTTAATGAAGGCTATATTCGAATGCAAATGAGCTACTTCTGTGTGAGGTTAACATTGGAATCTGCTTGTATTCGTCTGTTTTACTTTGTTATTTCAATTTATCTGAAAAACATATATCAAGATCTAGGCGAGAGAATTTTTAGTACTTTCGTACTACGAATACCTTGGCGATATTTAGCGATAAAAAGTTTCACTGGCGAAACTAACACGATTTAAATAATATTTACACAATACACTTTATTTTAGAGCTCTCTATAACCTATGTTAGGATCTAGGTTCTTATAGATAGTCGTTATA
>JAPDSC010012514.1:0-35839 GCA_026290005.1 Latrodectus geometricus | reverse complement strand
GCCAAATTTAGTATTTTCTTGTATTTTGTACCATTTTCTGAGTTTTTTTTTTTTTTTTTTTTTTAAATTTATTATCTATTAATTATTTGTATTTAGCGAGAATCCATCTTGGCAAGTAAAAAAAGCCCCCCAAAACAGGTATAATGGTTGGTAAGGGAAAAAAAGTCGCCAAATTTCCGATTTGGGGGGGTATATTAAAGTAGTTCCCAACTTTTTACTATTTAATGAGAAATCACTCATGAAGAAAAGAAATTTCGATAATATAAAATTTGATAAAAAAAATTCGCTTTAAAACTTTTTCAATGAGTTAATTAAAGCGGACTGATTTAATAATCAATATTAATTTTAAATTTTAGAGAGAATTCCTTAACGTTATGCAATATTAAAATCAGAAAGTTCATTATAAACATGCATATGAAACTTGCAAGCTTGTTAAAGCTGTTGAACAATGAAAAACTTGTCTTTTTATTCAAAAGGATATTAAAAGATAACTCTGCGACCACTAATGAAGTCTGTTGAATAATTTTTCGGACAACTGAAAACAAATACTACTTTTCAAATTTCTGCATCAATAATTTTTTTGTTATTTCGTTTCAAAACAGTAAAATGATTCTCATTGTTAAACCTTTTGCAAAATAGGACTTTATGTGTGTCAAGGACAATGGTTTGTCTTACTGACATTCGCTTAGGGAATTTTTATTCTTTTTGTTATCGTTTACAAAATGACAGCATTTTTGAACGAATGTTTTTTTTATTCTTTCCGTTACCATTCAAATAGAGTATTTTCATCTCATCCATTCTTGATGTTTAAAATGAATCCATCAACGTCTCTGTGGGTCTGATTTTTGAGCCTATCAACGATGGCTGTATCCCAGTGTACGGTACGCTATTTTTATACAATTAATATAATTATACAATATACAATTATATAATATAAAATTATATTATTTTATAGAAATAATATAATTTTATACAATATTATATACATTTAATTATAATTGTATATATGCGTACCGTTGTATATATGCGTATCGTACAAGGAGCGTACCGATCACTGGAAATTAACCATCAATGATACCAAATCTTTTATTGTTTCAACATCAAAATGCGTTCAGCAGGAATCGGAACAACTTTGAGATACCCCCCCCCCCCCCAAAAAAAAAATTGCGCGCCAAATCTGGCACTCCCTACGGACTTTTTAGGGTTGCTGTTTCTTATTTTGGTGTAACCAATTTTGTTTTTTTCAGATTTTAGGTTTTTGCTGTTGTCAAATTTAGTATTTTCCGTTAATCTGCGCTTTAGGTCCCCTACTCTGCCAACTTGGCGATAAATTCACCAAGCGTGGTAAACCAGACGTTTTTATACCTAATGAGCTCTTTATGGCAACCTCCGGAGGAAGTAATTTGCGCTTTTTCGCGCATGCTCATTAATTGGTTTTTTTCTTTTAGCATTTTCAATGGTCGTTAATTGGTTTGAGTTTGAAAAATCGGTCATTTTCATTGGTTGCTAATTAGTTTAAAACTGTTAAAAATCGCTTTCCATTATCGCCATGGCAACAGCGTTTTTGAAAACCCGCCAAGTACGGGACCCACATTACACTTTCGCCAAGCTGGCAGAGTAGGGGGCGTAAAGCGCATTTTCACCGTATTTTCTTGTATTTTGTACCATTTTCTGAGTTTTATTAAAAGATTTTTAAGTATTTGTATTTAGCGAGAATCTATCTTGGCGAGTAAAAAAGGCACCAAAAACAGGTATTATGTTTGGTGAGGGAAAAAAGTCGCCAAATTTCCGATTTGGGGGGGTATATCAAAGTAGTTCCCAGGAAGAATTGCCACAAAATCACATTGCATGTTAATGCAATGTGATTTTGTGGCAATAAAACCAAATTGTTCAGGCAACACTGCTTTCAAATAGAAATTTCCAGTAGAAAAACTATAATTTGCATAAGGGTCCAAATCTTTTTCATGGCCGTGTTCATTTATTTGCGGCTACTTATTTTTTGTCAAAAGAAAACCCGCTTACTACAACCTCATCATTTTGAACAGTGAGCAAGTGAAGAGGTAGACACCTGAGGCGGCTCTTTTCTTCCTTAGCCGCATTTTATCTATCGAAGGATATTGTGATCATGCCACATTGCAATCACAAACTATTTTACGTGCTCCAGCCATCATGAGTAAACATGATGGATTTTCTTAGGAATCGGCTTCGAACTCACAACCTCCCTGTTTCTCATTGAAGCCATCACCGCCGTGTTATACGACTAATGCAGCCCTGCGAATAAGTATAGAATAGGCAGATGTCCAAATTTATGGAAATTTACAATATTTATAAATGTATCATTGCGTTCAAATTTCCTGTGTACATTTACACTGACGAAGAGGGATTTAGTATTGCTAATCATTTGTGCAAATAAATGCAGCCGTTAATCTGCGCTTTAGGTCCCCTATTCTGCCAACTTGGCGATAAATGCACCAAGCGTGGTAAACCGGACGTTTTTATACCTAATGAGCTCTTTATGGCAACCTCCGGAGGAAGTAATTTGCGCTTTTTCGCGCATGCTCAGGAATTGGCTTCTTCTTTTAGCATTTTCATTGGTCGTTAATTGGTTTGAGTTTGAAAAATCGGTCATTTTCATTGGTTGCTAATTAGTTTAAAACCGTTAAAAATCGTATTCCATTATCGCCATGGCAACAGCGTTTTTGAAAATCCGCCAAGTACGGGACCCACAGCACACTTTCGCTAAGTTGGCGGAGTAGGGGACTTAAAGCGCATTTCCACCGAAGAATTTTTTGAAGTAGGAAATATGTCTTTTGCATGCGCTTCTATATAATGCATACTATTTGATTTTTTTCGATAATAATTTAAGAGAGAGCATATTTTTAGTTAAAATAATTTATTTCAAGAACTGATCATTATTTTTCTATTTTATGAATTTTCAATTTTAAGCACTATTTTATTGGGTCCTACGAGTTCGTGAACAGAAAAAAAAATCTACCGAAAATAATTAATTTATCTTAGTATAGATTGATAAATAGCAAACAAAAATATTTTCTTGCGTTGAGTTAAAATATAGTTTATGAGGAAATACTATTGAACGACGTGGGAGGAAGGCAAAGTAATTATCCGCCAACAATGTAACGGAGTTTAATTGCTCTTCTCGAACAATGCGATAAATATTATAAATGAATGGGAATTAGTCTGAAAAATAGTTAATTAATAAGATTTGAAAAGTAACTAAACTTATTTTTAGCGTTGAATTTCCCTTAGCTTCGCTGCGTTGCTGAATGAAGTAATAGTTAACGCCTGGTTCAGCCAAGGCTTTGAAAAGACTGAATCGACGACCCAACTCCTACCGATTGAAGTTTTTGTTTAAAGACAAAATAAATAGCTGCTTCAAACATTGATAGCTTACACATAGTTGAGCTAATCGAATGCTTTAAATCTCTCTCTGTTTATGGTACTAAATATTGATTTAATAAATAAACACGTGAGGTGTTGGTCAGGAAGACCTTTGTTCTCCTCATCGGAAGGTAGTGAGTTTGAATCCAGGCCCAATCAAAGATCCGTCGGATTCACTCATGGCATGCAAAATAAGTCGCAATGTTCTCCATGAGAAATGATACCTCTTAGGATGGCAGGCTAAATATGAAGGTCTCATGCTTGGTCCCTGTTTTCAAATTGAGAGGACCTATCCACTTTCGGTGTCCTGGGTGCCCATTCCTTTGCAGGTTCTGAACAGAGCAATATTCCTGTAGCAATTGGAAATAAATATATTAAACCCTTGACGACCAGCGCGCCGGAAATAAAACTCAGTCACGGAACCGAACGCTCTGAAACGGAGCGTCACTACCGGCCCTTGCATTTTAAGCAATTGAGCTTAATTTTACAAAAAAATTCGTATAAAATCAGCATTTTTATAAAAAGACTCCAAATTTATAAATTATATATATACTTTGCCATTATTCAATAGGTATTAAAATGAAAAATATAACGTTAATAAAAATGAACGAAATATGCAAAAAACTAAAATTATTACTGTGCACATGAAAACAAATACTATACACAATAAAACAAACCTGCAAATATTACAAAATAAAAAAGAGGAAATTAAGTATAATAATAAATAAAAAAGAGGAAATTAAGAATAATAATATATTCTGAATAAAATCGAAATTTAAAAATTCTGCTGTGTGTGATATAGTTCAAAACAAGGATCCACACAGAGTGTAACATTGCATAATTTCCACTCATAATATGATGTTTGTTTTCGATTTTTTTTAGCACATACGACACATCTTCTTCTACTTTTATTTCCTTTCCTATCAATATAAATTTTTGGAAAATGTCTACCAGTTAGACGAAATGGTTGAATGCCCGGTAATTTTAGACAAGATATTGAGCTCTGGTTTTGCGAATTTTCCTATTTGATGAATAACCCTGGATCTGAATTCCAAAGCAGATATTTTCTCGCCTTTTACCTTCGAATATATTACATATCTCGCTCTATCAAACCTCAAAAGGCAAACGCAATTCTACCCCAACATTTTAACTAATAAGCGTTTCCTAAATTTCCACAATCTGTCAAAATATAAACACAGCGCGCAATAAATCCCAGCCCTTTAAAGAGCCGTGATTCTCACTTTGTTTACATCAATAAATATATCAAATACAGAAGCATAGAACAGAAACTAATGCCCGTTCATGAAGGTCAAATACCATATGAGTCGACCGTTGTGAAAACCGTTGTCGTTCAACGCCATTTAGTAGCATTTAAAAATTCAAATAAAACGTTCCGATTTACGATTACGCATACGCGACGCTGGTCTCTCGATATCAATCGGGGCTCTTCGCGTGGAAGCGACGCTGGGCTGATAGGAGTGGAATCGCTGCGTCGCGTCCACGAGACGTTGGTCACGAACGGGTTAAGTCGGGACTTTTCTCATCCGTACAAAAAAATCAATTATTAATATTTTTTTTTAAAAAAAAAACTATTATGTGGGATTGTAAAACAAAAGTGAGATCCGTTTAAATTGGAATTTTCCCTGTATTCTCCATTGCTCACAAACGACAATTTTTAAAAACTTAAAAATAATCGCAAGCTTTCTTACTGAAGTGTGAAAAATGCAGGAGGGGAATGTCGGCTAGGAGCACCCCTATTCACTTTACAGGAAGAACTTTAAATCTGAGTTAAATGAATAACAAACGCCATCCCCAATAGTTCGAAATGGTTTCATTTCAAGTTTTGATTGCAACCGATAGTCACATAAAATATCCAACGACATGAGCATCGAAACCGCATCTTTTTTTTTTAACAGTCTATAAAATCCAAGAAATAAGAGATGTTCATTCGGAAGCGATGAGATTTCTGTTTTTAGCTCAACGAAATGCAACAAAATTTAAAATCTGTCAACAAAAACTTAAAAGCAATTGGATTGAGACAGGTTTTGCACGTTGTCGGTCAACTTCTTAAAACAGTCGACAATTCTGCATTCAATTACTCGACCTCATTAGGCACGTGACGTCAAAGGGCCGGCCGAAACTAGAAATGGGAAAAAAGAAATATGCACGTGACCGTATTCTTAATTTTCCATGCCTAATATTGCCGGTAATTAATACACTGAAACAAAACTCTCATTCGTCAGACTGTCCAAGCACTTTGGGAAGATTCAAATATACATCTATAAAGAAAGATTAAAACTGACATCTCATTTCAGAGGGATTTTGAAATACATATTCAATCCATCGGTGGAAAAAAAAATTACAAGATTATTCATTAACGATAAAAAAAATTATGTTCTAGATAAGGGATCGTAAACGCCTAATTATCAAGGGCATTCGTCCTCTTTATTCTTAGTTTGATTGCCGAACTAATCGAATATCCGTCGTGTTCGCTCAAGTGGTCCACTGGGGCAGAGCCGGCGATAGCAGCTTCGCCGCCCCGGGCAAAGAGGTAAAATGCCGCCCCTTTATAACAAAAATTAAAAGAGATAACCTAAACCCTTTCCATGAGTAATGGTAAAATAAAACGAGTAAAAAAATTGCAATCATCAGCAATGTTGAAGTTTTGACACATGTTTCGACAAATTAAGACACACGGTTAAATATTCTATTATTGTGTCCCTTTGATTAAATTATAAAAAAAATTATTTCTTTAAGTTTTAAGCTATTTTTAAGTGGGAATTTCTTATGCTTGTGAGTTTTCTTGCATTTCAAATATTTTGACATTTCAAATAGTTAAAAGTTCATACATTATTAATATATATAATTTGTTTATTAAACATACGCCAAAAATTCAAGGGTTTGTTCCCTCGACTATTCTAAGAATATTTTGTCCTTTGATCATTTTTGTGAACTCGCTTTGTTTCGAAGATACAGGGCGAACATAGTTTTCGTCAAATCCATTTTTATAATCATTAAATTTCTTGCATTCTTATTCTAGCTGGAGGTCATTATTTTCAACACTTCTTGTAGATTAAAAAACTTTACCTGTAATTTTTGGTAATAAAATGTTGTTATAATGTCAAAAATTTTGTTCCCCTTTATCTTCGAAACAAATTTTTGCTGTATGTTTAAAAAACACCCTGTATATATAAAGGTCGTTAGGAGTATGATTCCAAATATCTTAATGCATAAAAATATGATTCATTTTAAACAAAAAAGTTTAGTATATCATGTGTCAAAACTCAATTATTTTAGAAAGAGAAAATGCTTAAAAGTTTGAGAAATTTAATTTTAGGGCCAATTTGCCACCCCGGGCAGGGGCCCGGCTTGCCTATCCCTAGCGCCGGCCCTGACTGGGGATGGAAAGTTTACATTACGAAGACCTACTTTCGCGCCTGCGACCTGTTGGATGCCTAAGATGTCATCCATTGTAATGCTGAGACGGGGGGGGGGACACACAATATATTTCAAATGCATGATATCTCCTTTGATAAACCAGTTGTGCTTCTTTATATGAGAATTCAAATCTAATCGTTATACTTTTGTGTTTTTATTCCCTAAGTATGCTTAATACAGAATACAATGCGTTTGGTCAATCTCTTATTATGTTGAATTCTAATGGTAAGACGATACTTTTCGTAATTATTTTTTCTTTAACGCCTGCCGTCTCGGCCTTATGAGCCATTGTAACCAGGCAATTGTTGTTTTACTGTACGTATCCCTAAATTGGTCTCTATCAGTTGGAGGCCGGATGGCAAGTCTTCGTCATTTACATGCAGGGGACCCCCGAATATACTTGACCTGCCACTCCCAGAGGTGACATTGCAAGCACCAGACCTATTTAACATGTACTTACCCCCTTTAGTGAACTTGACGGATCTTCGGTTAAGTAGGGATTCGAACTCACTACCTTCCAGTCATGAGAACGACAATCAGGCCATCGCGGAATTGAATTATCCTTGTCGTTAAGTAGCAAGGACCCGGCGAAAGACCTGACCTATCATCCCAGAAGTATCATTTCACTCGGCAAACATTGCGATAACTTACGATTTATTCACCATTAGCGAACATGGCGGATCTTTGATTAGGTAAGGAATTGAACTCACAACCTTTAGGTTGGGAGAACATTGACCTTTCAAAGCAGGGGAATGATAAATCCTGACAATGTATATGTGCACAGCTTCTTCTAATGTCTTGGAGCGCCTTTTAATTGTGAGTCACTCAAATAATTGGGCAGGATCGAGTAGCTTTCACTTTTTATTTTTACAAATCCTTATTATAAACGAGATCAAGGTTTTCAACAGGCAGTTGTGACGATATCAATTTTAATGTAAATAATGTTCTGGTGTCCTTAAAGTACGAATTATTAAGAAATGACTTCTACGCTCTACCCACGCATATTTGCGTTGCTCGGGGAATGGAATGTTTCTCGGACATGTTCCCCACTCCGATTCTTTACCCCATGATTATATATATGACCAAAATGGCGGCAAAATAATTAGCCGCCATATTGGTTAAGGCTTTACTTTCGCAACCGGAAGGTCCTGTGTTCGATACCTATCCACCATGTCCACTGATAGGGCCTGGAGCACTGAAAATAGGTGGAGGTAGAATGTTTTTCAAATGAAGTGATGCTTCTAGGGGTGGACGGCAGGGGCTGCACTTCTCCTCCCTACGACACTGCTGCTGAAATAGTGAAACTTCCTGTTAAGTTATAGGAATAAACCTCAGGTGAAACCTTCAGAGTTTCAACTATCTTTTCTTCATTTTCTGTTCTTTCGTTTTCAAGGTCACCAGAAAAAAAAAGCGCTGAAGTCTCGGATTTCCTCATCGTCCGCAGTAGACAAATCGTCTGATCCGTCTTCAATGGGTTACCTCATTCTGTTTCTCTCGATCACGTGACATTGATTAAGCCACTTCAATCGTTTATTAAAGGAACATAAAGAAACACACGCATTAGATCTATGCGCTCGTTTGTTTCTACTCACGTTTTTAGGGAATTGAAGTTTTCCTGATATTAAAGACAATTTTAACTCTGATTTACGAACTAAAGCTTTGAAAAATCTCTTTCATTTCTGACAGTTTTTTTCTCCGTCATTTAAACTTCTTCTCATTACATGTTCTTTTTCAATTTTTTGCTGTCTTTTTTCATGTAACATTTGAGAGCGTGCAAGCAATTGTCGTCGGGACAATAGTGGAAGACTCTTAGACATTGGACGGGAAAGTCCCTCCAAATACGTAACAAGAAAAAGTTGCAGCTCTGTTCTTCGTTTTAGTTGAACAGCTTAAGTTCGTTTGTCAAGAGGGAGATCGAACCGGTTAAGGATGAAAATTTGTTAAAGAAATATACGTGTTTCTTAGTTGAAGTAAAAGAAAGTTTTAAGAGAAGGAGATGAAAAACAGACAAAAATTGCCAAAAATATGGAAATAGGGTGCTGTTTTTTAGTAGGAGACAAATTTTTGTCTTTTGAGCTTGAAATTATTTGATATGAGCTTCTTTATAGTGAATTTCTAAATAATTGTTTCTAATAATATTTCGTTTGTTAAAAGAAACGTAGTTTAATAAAAAAAAATCATATTATAATAATCAATATATTATTTTCCTGATTTAAGAAGTTATTATTTTAAGAATTTTTTTATACATCCCTACAAGTTCGTAAAAACGAGCATCTTATGTGATCACAAAATCTGATATACAAATAATTCTGAAGTAAAAAAATCTGCTTATACAGAAGTAATTAACACATTTTTAGAACGATTTCGGAGCCGTTTAGTTATTACTTTATTTATTGTTGCCACACATGTATCTAAAAACTTTGCCCTTGATTTCTTTGCTGGCGGATTTTCGCTTGTTACCAGCGATTTTACTTTAGAAGCATTTGAAACAGTACGTACCTTTTTCGGATATTTGTTTGGAGTCTTCTTTCCATGTAGAAATATTGAGGAACGGTTTTTATATGTCCGATGAATGCTTATTTTGCACTTAGAAAATTTAATACCATGCATTTCACAATGTTTTCGAATTCTGGGATAAGATTATTTCTCTTTGAAAAGAGCAAAAACACATCTTTAAATCCACAGCATGTTTAAGTGCGACATTTTGAAAGAAGAATAAATATAAAAGTAGCAGGCGATTTTTCACATTTCGAATAATAAGTTGTTGCCAAAAAATTTTCTAAAACATTTACTTTTTTCTAAAATTCTTTATCGAAATCATTCTAAAAATGTGTTCATACCCTCTGTATAAACACTTGGAATGTAATTCAGGGCAAATGCTATATAACATTTCAAGCTTTTTATAAGCTTTTTCTACAGGAGACTTGCAGAGTATGAGAGATACAAGTTATTTAATAAAAAAAAAGAACAGTTTTATTTTTCCAGTTAGTTATAGATTCAGAAAATTAAGCTTAGATTTTGAGCATACTCGTAAAATTTGTATAACATTGAAAAATAAAGTGATAAGAATTTAAATGTTCCTTTTGAAAACAATTTTTCAAACGTTTTCCTCCAATTGTCTGCTATTTTTGTGCACTCTAATCTATTTATAGAACTGTACTCTGCCAATTAAAAGATCCCAAGTTCAATACAAGCCACTCATTAAGAATTGACGACGAATCGCTCATATATCGACGTGTCGGGGAGTTTTCCGATTTATGTTTTTCTTTGAAAGCAATGCCTATTTCTTTATTTTCAATCACCCTATCGAAGTTAAATATTAAATTCCATATGTAATGAATTGTATTAAATGTAATATATTTAAATTATATTAGTAAACGAATTAAAAGTGTAAGGAATTAAATGTAAATTTACAAATGTAATAAAATCCAAATGAGGGCCGGAAATTTTATGCAACTAGATGCATAATGGGTATGTAAAGTTTTTGTCTTTGTGAGTCTCTCTGAATAAAATAAACTCTAACGTTCCTCAATTTTGCGGCAAGCTATTTTTGCCTTTGAAATTGAAAGGAAACATTTGATGATAGCAAAACCTATAACTAAGAATTAAATGCACTCGAAATTAATTCTGTTTTTATAGGCTTAAACATAGAGACACGTATTTTCTCTCCTTGGTAGTAATCCATTAACCCTTTGACCGCATTCGGCGTATCAGAATGTCATGCATTATTTTGGACAAAGTCGCACATGACGTCGTGAGACAGTATTTCTTCTTCTTCTTTTCTTGAGCTTGTCAGATATGTGGCACCTCTGCATTGTTGCATTTTGTACCATGCTCCAAGCCCAATTTTTTCCTAGTTCCATTGTCTTGGGTCACCTACTTTGTTTATAAAGTCTGATAGGCCCTCAATGGAGTTTAGGTGTAACTCTTTAGGATATGGATTACCTAGAGTAGTGAATCTTGTAAGGGCAAGAGCATCACACTCATATAGGATATGATGAGCTGATTCTACCCCTGCGTGGCATTTCCTACAAATTGGTTCCTGTTTAAAAACCCCATTGTATGAAGGTGTTTCCTGAAATGATAGTGCCCAGTAATGAAGCTTACAATTGCTTGAGTCTTCAATCTTGGGAGTCTAAGAATTTCAGATGCAATTCTCTCAGATGAGTTGAAAATCATGCTTTTTGCATGTTTTTGTCCAGGAGAGTCACGCCAAACTTTGTTCATCTCCTGTTTTTCCCATTTTTGAATGGCCTTCCTTGTAGTCTTCATGTTGATCCCACAAAAGGGTTCCATTCCTATTGGATTGAAAGAGGATCCCTGTTTTGCAAGTTCATCAGCTCTTTCATTACCTTCTATTCCTATATGCCCTGGCACCCAAATAAGAATAATTTTATTCCCATTTGCCAGTTCATTATGGAGATTTTTACATTCCATTACAATTTTACTTGGAATGAGTAAAGAGCCATCAATGCGACTTGACTGTCGCTGAAAACAAGAATACGCTTACCTTGGTAACCCTTCCTTAAATTTATCTGCAGACTGTTGGTGATAGCAAGATCCTCCGCCTGAAAGACAGTGGCATGTTCCCCAAGCCCTTTATAAAGGTTGAATCTTGGTGTCACGCCAGAGACCCCCAGTCCTGAGAGGTTGCCTTTTTTTGATCCATCAGTAAACCAGATAAGATCATTGAGACAGTATTTAATGTAGTCATTCTTGTTTATTAGAATGTAATTTCATACTCTTAAAAATTATTAATAAAATTTGTCTTTTTATTATAACATGAATATGTCTGTTCTTAAAGTTTTCTTTTTTTACTAAATATTTAAAAAGTTATTCTAATATCATACATATAATAATATATCATGAAATAAATGAATTTTTGCATAAAATAAGCTGCTCTTACAAATTACTCTATACCCCTAAAAACTAAATGTGCTCCAAATGAAAAAATTATTCAAATAAATGTGCACCCAAAGGGTTAAAAAAGGTTAAAATGCGCTTTAGGTCCCCTACTCTGCCAACTTGGCGAAAGTGTGCTGTGGATCCAATACTTGGCGGGTTTTCAAATACGCTGTTTCCATGGCGATAATGGAACACGATTTTTAACGGTTTTAAACTAATTAGCAACCAATGAAAATGACCGATTTTTCAAACTGAAACTAATTAACGACCAATGAAAATGCTAAAAGTAAAAAACCAATTAATGAGCATGCGCGAAAAAGCACAAATTATTTCCTCCGGAGGTTGCCATAGGTATGCTCATTAGGTATAAAAACGTCCGGTTTACCACGCTTGCTGCATTTATCGCCAAGTTGGCAGAGTAGGGGACCTAAAGCGCAGATTAACGTAAAACAGCACTGAATATAGCCACTTTATCCAAGTGTATGTTGCGAAGACATAAAGGAAACCAAATGTTAAACATCCATTTAGAACTAGGGCAAAGTCTCGCGATTATAGTAGCAATTTAGAGATTATCGCTATGGTGAGAATAACTTTTACTGAAAAAGTGAATTCTCTTTCAATTTTTGAAACTAATGTTGGCAGGAAAAAATGCGAACACAAAATAACAGCTTTTGAATTCCACAGATTTAGGAGGAATTTTGGGGAAAAAATGCATCGATAGAAAATTGAATAGCAGTTTTTCTTTTTTCAGTTATGCATCTTTTTTGTAAATGAAGATTATTAGGTTTAATCTTTAAACCTTTTATTTTATATTAATAAGTAAACAGAAACGCATAATTTAATACAGGAATCGGTACCGAAAGAATGTTTGAACAAAAAGAAAATATTTTTTTTATCAGAAATGCCTTATTTTTGATTAAAATGTATGAATTTATTTTGATTTCAATACATTTTTTTAACATTAGAATTGAAATTAATAAATTAAAGTGAATCAAATGTTTTCTAGATTGACCTCATTGTTTCGGCCAATCATTAAAATAAAATAATTTATTTATTTTAATATTCAAAGAATCAATATTTTAGGACTACTGACAATTATCATATATTTATGAAATTCCCTGTGCTAACTTTTTATATTTCTTTATAAAAATTAAATGAAACGTTTGCTAAAAATAAGACGTCCATTTTGAGTACAATTTTTTAAATAACGAACTTTCCTAGCGTTTATTTTGCAAGATTATATCAAAACTGAATATTTGAATAAAGCCGTTTTTATTTTTGTTATAAAAAAAATTATTGTCGTTTTGAAAGAATGTTTTAATTTTTTCGAATGATTAAAGTTGTCTGAAACTTATGCAATAAACGAAAAATGCAAATTAAAAAAAAAATAATTATTTTTTTTAAGAAAAAGGAAAACAACTTATTTAAGATAAAATAATTAGTGGAAACACAGCTTCCAAGAGAGAGATTTTCGTAATAATAAATTAAAAATATCCATGATTATAATTCATTAAATTTATGCGGGACTTCACAACTGAATAGAACCGCTCCTCTCTTCGGTCAGATTCAAATCTTCCAAGAGGCCATAGATACTATTCAATCACGTGGTCGCAATGCTATCGAATCACTTTTTCTCAAAACAATTAAGTTTTGCAATTGAAAATTAAAAGAAGCTTCTTCCAAATTTTATCATTTCCTTCGCTTTTATGACTTTCAACGTGATGCAGTATGTGAATTTTTTCTGCTATGCTTTTTAAATGAGGCATTATTCTATTTGACGTTAATTATCGCCAATTATGACTATTTGCATAATTTTGGTAAAAACATGTTCGCTTAAACCAGTGATTCCCAACGTGGTCTATATCGACCCCTAGGGGTCTATGACAACCTGCTAGGGGTCTACGTCAGCGAAAAAAAAATTTGGGGGTCCATGAAAGGAAAATGGGGGTCCACGATAGTGGATCTCAATTCATACACTGATAGTAACTATTTACTTACATCATACTATCTTATAATATCAAAACATATACATTATTTATAAAAGTACCTATGAAGTAAAAAATTTATTATATATGTTTATAAAATCGTGTAAGTTGTAAGATGTTGGTATTCGTGTTGTGGTCGCAATACATTTTGAACTTGTAAAAACCTGAGAGTCGCAGTCTCAGAGCTTCGCTACCTTGCACTGACGCCAAAATTGACGCCAAATGTTTATAATTTATTATTAAAGCATCAGGTTCATCCTTCTCACTAAAAATATTCACTTATTGCTTATGTCATTTTATTTTATGTTTGTTTAATGTTTCGTATATTTTACATAACAGATACAACATTTTATTTTAAGTAGTTTTAATTTAAATTCAATTAATAAATGTATAAATTGACATGTGTTTTTACTTTAAGTTTTTAACACTAAACTTCACTACAGTTAGAAATTTACAGGAAATCAATATCAAGTAAGCAGGGGGTCTACCCAACACGGAAAAACATGGCAAGGGGTCTACGACACAAAAAAGTTTGGGGAACTCTGGCTTAAACAGTAAAGATATATATTGCTTCTCTTGTTGAAACTGATGCTTAACGCTTTTTTTAAGATTTTTTTTAAGGCAAACAAGAAAGTTCTTGCCGTTTATACATTGTTATCGAATAAAGTGAGAATAGGTGTACAAATTAGTGTATGACGTGGTTGAGACACTGGTCAGTCGTTGTACAGTAGCGAAGAGAAATGGATGCTTTACAACTTGTGAGTGGGCTTATCATCGTACTGCATCGAGTCACAGAATATGCCCAGCGCTTAGGTATAATGCTGTTAATAATACTGCATCCCCCTAGATCGATATCTACTCACGCAAGATTATGTGTGGAGTAGTTGTCAAGAGATTCGCTACGAGCTGCTACCAACTGTACTCGAACGTGTACAACAAGCATTGCCACAGAAAGAGCCAGCCCTCTTAATTTTTCTTCTTGTTTTAGGCCTAACAAATGTCACATGGCTGGCCCATACATCGACTTGTTTGGGAGACTTTGTGCTCCATTCCCTGGGCAATCCTTCACCATGGACTTCTTTTCATACGAAAAGCACCCGAGTTTTAACGAGCAACAGTGTGGACATGTTGGCAGAAGGTGCTGCTGGATGGCTTCTAGGACTAACAGTAGGCTACATTTTCAGTTGGTCATGTTCTTTTGGGTCATTAAAAACAAGCAAGAAGTTTCTTGCTTACCTTGCATTCTGCCCCTAAGAAAATGATTCTGAACATCGCGTGATGCTTAAAAATTTCCGTCACGTGACCAAAAAGTAGAAACATTTATTTTCGATTAAACAAAAGATTGTCGTGATAATTTCTTTCATGACGTTCAGCTCATTTCCAAAAATTGCCAGGAAAAACAGCACGAGCTTTTTCTCTTTCAGTCACGGAAAATTTAAAAACGAAATTATTTTCCTGTTTCGCAAACGATGCGAAATTATACCAGAAACAGATTTCATATCATCAAATGCGCCAAGTTTCAAGATTTTACACCAAAATCAATTATTTGATATTTTTACTGGCCCAAGTTTTTAAAATAGAGTTGCTAGCTCAAATATAAACACTATCAGGAAATTAAAGCCTAAAACACCATCAGGAAGTTAACCTTCAAAATTAAACCTTATTTCTAAATTTGCTTAAAGAATATAATTTTTTTTTATTATTTTTAGTATTGATTGATGGATTCAGTTGTCTATATTTTCGTAGACACTTCCAAATGACTTATATTAATTTAGGCTTAAAATTCTCGTAAAATTTTATCTAAGTTGTTAAGCCATTTAAATATTGATAGTATTATGATTACCTAAATGGAGTAAAAACTGATTTAGGATATTGAGAGGTGGAACAGCAAAGAAAACTTTGCATAAATCCATTCAATTCCTAGTATTCATGTGTTTCTGTGGTTTGAGTTGCAAATTATAAATGTGAAAAAATAACTAGATATCCTAGAATGATTTATTGAGTAAGTCTCTTAAATTTGGTACTATGTTCTTATATATGCTGCTTGTTACACTTGTAATAGATTTATTCATAAAATTAAACAGTTTTTATTCCAAGTATTTTACACTAAAAATTGGCAAATTTTACGGCTATTACGGTTTTAATTGACGACATTAGTGTGACGTCATTTCCACAACTGTTTCCAAACAAATACAATGTAAACATTTGTTTAATATTGTATTTAAGAGTGCCTTCTTGACAAACTTGGAGATTTTTGTTTGGCTATCGATTTTATGGGTGATTTTTGTTGGCACAGAACAATAAATTGTTCTGTTGCAACCAGAATACGATTGGAAATAAGCCCAGCTTGGTGATGAACTGTGACTACAATTTGGCGAGAATCAAAGGTTAAGCAAACAAAAGGTTAAAAGTTTTAACAAACACGTTATCCTTAAATAATGAATATCAATTTCAAAAATAACAATTTAAAAATCTATCACCGAAGTCTATAGCAGTTTCAATGATAAACGACGCTTAACAGCAAATGTTTGGAAACAATATGACGTCACAACTAATGTCGTCTATTATGCTAGCTCACGTGGCGTTGTCATAAAGTCGTGATTTTACAAAGAAAAGTCCCTGGATGATTTCAACCACAATTGAACAAAGGAAGATTAATGATTTGTTTAGTTTCTGCGGTGTAAGAATTTGCAGGATTCGTTCTCTTGCAACGCTTGAAACTATCTGTTGAAGGATGCAGTTGTTTTTCAAAAACCTTTAGATGCGGTGACAGTTACATTATTGAAATTATTAACCTAGAAAATGATACCTAAATAATCAATATATCGTCCTTTCCTATCGAGATTCAACCATGGTGGTTGTTCTTTTCTCTACTGTCAAAGTGCGAATGGCTTGTCGAACCACGAGTTTGAATTTCACGTTGTTCGACGCGTCCAGCGAATATATGTCATGTGCTCGAAGTCACTTGAAGATGGTATCAATTCGATCACTCATCACTCAAGCTCGTATCAATATGAACTGGCTTCCTGAACCAAGATGTGACATTCGAGGAATAATCAGTTTTTTTACGAATGCTTTTCAAGAATTTTTAGATTTCAAATCGAACGAATGGATGCCACCAATTCATCAATCACTCCAAACAGACCAGACACTTTTGAAGCCAAGCGGCTTGTTCAACGTGCGATTAATTGAAATCTATTCAAAATTGTATGGGACTAAGATTATTGCGTATCAATCGAGGTTTTCAGAAACATTTATCTAAAAAATTTCGAATCATACCAACTGAATCGGCCAATTCGTCACCCAAATCGGATGGTATTTGTCTAAAATCAATGTACCATGGGGTTTTTTTTTTTTTTTTTTTTTTTTTTTGTCGAATGCCAGCTAGACTGGCAGTATGGGTGCGCCGCTCCACTTTTTCAGCTGAACCGCAATTGGGTGTGGAGTCCGACTTCCTCAGTGCACATATGCCATAGATACCCATTTATAGGGTAGGCAACCATTCATACTCCATTCATACAAGGAAAGGACAAGAAACACAGAGAGAGAAAGAGAAAGTACATCCATGCCCGAGCCGGGATTCGAACCCAGGTCCTCCCCATCCGTAGTCAGTTACGCTAACCACTAGACAAGTTGGGCGGCCACCATGGTTGTTAAATGGCTTATATACACGTGAAAGAGATTGTCCAGTTAGAAAAAAAAATAAAGTGATGTAGACACTAAGTCATTTATGAACGAAACGTCATTTCAAAGCTAAAATCCAGATTATTTCGGAAATATGTTTTTCGTTTCTTATTTATAACAATACTAAATATTTCGAATTACATTTCTTTATCTTATGATTTCTATACACTTATGGTATTCATTTTGAAAACTTAACTTTAGAAATGAAGAGTGAAAGATTTACAATTAAAATTGCATTACAGAAGTACGTTTTTGTAGATATGTTTTGTTGAGAACATTTTCCACAACAGGATTTAATTTAGGTTTCCAAAAATAAATTTTCGCTTCTCTATTTATAAGTTTTCGCCCGAATGTCTAGGAATGTTGAATACGATTCGCTAGGAACCGAAGGCATATTTCCTGGTCATGTCCCTGGCGATTCTGTCGTGTTTCTCCCTGTCTTTGATGTAGAGGACGGCGATGCTGGGCGACAGGGGGTCGGCAGGGTTGCAGTCTGTGAGGAGGGAGCAGATGGACAGCAGGATCGTGGACACTGTGAGGGCGGGAGTCCATTTCTCGTTCAGGATGTCCAGACATATGTAGCCCTTGGAGCTCACGTTGCAGTGGTAGATACGAGTCAGAAATCGCACCTGTTACCATCATGAAGTTAAATAAATATTGAAAAAAGAATATTCTTCCAGTGTAAAATAATTGACAATGAGTGAAAGTTCAATTAAATTTGAAATAAATTCCAAAAAATTAAATATTACAGAATATTAAAACACGTGTAAAATACTATTAAATAATTGTTAATATTACTAAATATTTGTAATAATACTTACGCATTACAGATTTTATTTCCGCAAAAACGAGGCTGTTTCCAAGAAAATGATTTGAAGGTTATCTTTATAATGTATCGACTACAATTGTTTGCTTATATCAAATTATATCAAGCTCAAACTATTCATTAAAATTATCTTTATTATTATATAGTAGTTAATCCCTTATTATTATATAGTAATGTTTTTTGTGATACATATTATATTGTTTTATTTTAGATTCGAAATTATCATCATAAACTATTTTACAGAATGCATTATAGTTAAGCAAACAAAATTATTAAACTCATCTTTTCTTTATCTTTTTCCTTGTGTGCTGCCAAATTTTGAAAAAAAAAAGTTGAGAATTATTACTATTAGGAAATAGTTTTGGAAAATAAATATGAATGTACGAAGAATTCTTTCTATGAATTTTTAATTCTGTTTGCAATTAAAAAATGTAGTCAAGATGACGTAATAGTTATGTTATCTTTCTAAGTAAATTAATTTTTTTTTTTTTTGTCGAGTGCCATCCAGATTGGCAGTATGGGTGCGCTGTTCCACTTTTTTTTTCAACTGAACCTTCAATTGGGTGTGGAGTCCGACTTCCTCAGTACACACATGCCATAGGTAACCGTTTATAGGGTAGGCAACCATTCACACACAAAGAAAGGACAAAGACAAGAAAGAGAGAGAAAGAGAAAGTACATCCATGCCCGAGCCGGGACTCGAACCCAGGTCCTCCCCATCCGGTGTCAGTTACGCTAACCACTAGACAGGTTGGGCGGCAAGTAAGTTAATTAAATTCGATTAATAATAAAGGAAGGTATATTTAGAGTTTTGGTGAAGGAAAAAACAATTTACTTGAAAAGTTTACTAATGGAAATGGGAAATTTAAGTGAAGTATTTTAAATTGGACTTCAATGACATTTAAACAAGGACTGCCTATTTCTGACACTATTTTAATTCCAAAATGATTAAAAAAAAAAAAAAAGTTGAAAGGATTACGGACTCTGTGTCCATAATAGTGACTAATAGGGCTCCGATAACGCATGCGCAGTTGAAGAAAGTGGTTGCAATTATTTGACGGTATACAATGTGCGGTTTTAGTAACCCTATTGTTTGTTAGGTCAGTCTAATTTGGAATTATATTCTCTAGACGGTCATTTACCTCTTCCCTATTATTTCTTTTGTGAAATGATTTCAAATGGAATGATGATCGCAATTAATAAAAAATTTCTGTATTGACAATAAAGATTTTACAAATATGTGTAAAAAAGTCATGATAAATTTAAATCGTGACTATTAAAAGCATGATAAAGTTTCTACACAAACAAAATATTTTTAAATTATTTGTGTCATTTTATTATGCTTATATGGTGAAACTATATTTTATGTTGTTTAATCATGAATTCATTATCTCAAGATTTTTTTTTTTCAAAAATTAAGCCATTATTATTAAAAGTTTGTCAATTCTAATTAATTGTTTCAAATGTTTTACGCATACACGATTTGTTTTAATAATTTATGCATACATGAATTATTTTACTGATTTTTGATGTATTACTAATTTCTATTTAAAAAAAAAAAAAAAAAAAAAAAAAAATCTGCAGAGTTATAAAATAGTGTGCAGATTTTAAATTTTTAAAATAAAAATTCCCCATAAGAATCTCTGTTCTAATAGCACATAGAATTTATGTATACCATCTGGATAACAAACACTTTGTTATATTTATAAAAATGTAAGAAGAATATCTTTCGAAAGGAAGACAAAGTATTACTTGGTATTATAATTGGAACAACTTTGATATACTCCCCCCCCCAAAAAAAAAAAATTATGCGCCAAATCTGGCACTGGCCTACGGACTTTTTAGGGTTGCTGTTTCTTATTTTGGTGTTACCAATTTAGGTTTTTTCAGCTTTTAGATATTTTCTGTTGCCAAATTTAGTATTTTCTTGTATTTTGTACCATTTTCTGAGTTATTTTTTTAAAGTTTATTATCTATTAATTATTTGTATTTAGCGAGAATCCATCTTGGCAAGTGAAAAAGACGCCAAAATATGTATTATGGTTGGTGAGGGAAAAATTTCCGATTTGGGGGTTCCTAAGGGGTAAGTAGCTCCCTTGCTATACCCTTGCTAGGATATATAAGTAGTTCCCTTGCTAGGGGGTCATTTCCCCAGCAGGAAGAAAAAAAATCTAAATAAATTCCAACCTAGTTAGGCCTAGATTTTCATATGCAAATATTGTTCAGAACAATATTTCCCCCTCACCCTCTAAAAAAAAAAAACATCTGCGAAATCAATGAAAATGATTTAGCAAATGCGTTTTCTGATTTAATGCAACTCCTCAATGAAATTAAAATAATTTTCTAAGGAATTTCTCCAAGAGATCTATAAAATGAACTTAGAAAATCCTTGTCCTCAAAGAAATAATTCTTTAACCTCCTTTTAATTTAAACCATCATATTTAAAAAAATCTCTAAAATTAATTGAACATCAATAATAGTAATCAAACCTCCCTTAATTCATTTGATCTAATTTTAATAATTCTCCCCCTTTAGAATGTAATTTAAATTATTAATTTAACACTCTAACTCTAAAATTTACATTTCTTAAAATTTCGTAAGCCCATCCCCTTAAAGCACACTCTAGCTTTGTGCCAATCAAATTACAGCTATTGTCCCCAGTCATTTCCCATCTCCAGATCGAGAGATCTAAGGACCTCGTACGAAGCTGCCAACTGGCATCTTTGGAACAACTTTGATATATCCCCCCAAAATTACGCGCCAAATCTGGCACTCCCAACGGACTTTTTAGGGTTGCTGTTTCATATTTTGATGTTGCCACATTTAGTATTTTCTTGTATTTTATACCATTTTCTGAGTTTTTTTTTTAAAGTTTATTATCTATTAATTATTTGTATTTAGCGAGAATCCATCTTTGCGAGTAAATAATGGCGCCAAAATCAAGTATTATGGTTGGTGAGGGAAAAGAAGTCGCCAAATTTCCGATTCGGGGGGGGGGGGTATATCAAAGTAGTTCCGCATCTTTTTCGAATCTGGCACTTCGTACAGATGCATTAGAATTCTCATCGGGAGACGATTTTGACGCCTTATGTCGAAACACAAATAGAATAGTGGGGTGAAATTTACTGTACGGTCACCCTTGGCGCAAATTTTTCACATTTGGCATTAAGTAACATTTTTTGGCTACCCAACCAATTCTGACCAATCGAGTGATTATTCAATATTCTGTTTATTTTTAAACCTCGCTCGTGCAGAGTAACGAGGTTTTTGGCGACTTTTTGAAAAAATCGCCAAAGAGACCGTACAGTAAATTTTTACCGAATAGTGCTTCAATTCGAAGAGAAAATATATCAAAAGCACTCTTCTCTTAAAAATGAACTTGGTGAGTACTTACTTTGGGGGGCATGAAAGGATAATTCTTCGGGAAATGGATGCTGAGCTTGAAGATGCCGCCTTCGTACACGGAATTCGGAGGTCCGAGGATGGTGGCCACCCACTGGTACATGTTGTCCTGTTGCAGTCCCGCACTGCATAGGGGCGGGGGGCTCCTCACCATGTCCGACAGCTCCGCCTTGAGGCGCTTCATGGAAGACGTGACATCGGGGGAAGACGGTTCCATCCCGCTTTGCATGAGTTGCTCCGATTTTATTGAAAGAGTCGCTTCTAAAGTACTTTTTTAGATGCTTTAATTTCTGTAAAAAAGAAAAAGTATTCATTGCATCAAGCGGAATAGCTTGTTGCTTTTGTAACTAAATATTCCTATCAGAATCCGCCAACATTTCGCCAACATTTTTGCACAGAAGGGATGATGATCCACCTGGCTCAAAATCCTCCTGTCTTTACAAGCTGAGCAAGTCCAGAGTAAATCATCTAAAAGAGTAAAAAGCGTCTCTTCACAGCGGAAGTGAAGTAGGAAGCTTTTGGTTAGGATAAAGAAAGCAGATTCGTTCAACGAGAATGTGGGAACGGAGCTTTGTGTGTTTTTGATACTAAAGAATTCGCCTTCTTGGCCTTCCTTTGGACAACTTCATAAGAAGTTCCTCCCATAACCCGTGGTTAAGATGAATCCCATTGCCTTTATAGTGGCCTAACGGAGCCTCTGATTGTACAGATTTACTGTACGGTCACAATCAGCGATTTTTTTCAAAATGTTGCCAAAAATCTCGCCATTCTGCATAGGCGAGGTCTAAAAATAAACAGAATATTGAAAAATATTGCCTGATGGGTCGGATTCTCTCATCCGAATTGATCTGGTTGGAATTGGCTGGGTTGCCAAAAAAATATTTAGCTACAAATGTGGAAAAATCGTGCCAAGGGTGACTGTAGAGTAAATCTCAGCCGCCTCTATTGTGTCTAGCGATTTCGACTGTTGACATTCCGTCTATTTCCTTCTGATATGATGAAAGCCTTATGAGGGAGCACAGTATCACAGTTCAAATGAGGTGAAAACTCCCAAGCACCCACTTCCGAAAACACCTGCCATTCTTCAACTGTTGCTGGTTTAAGATATAACACACCTAAATTCTAAACCTTTCTTCACTTTCTGCTAGTTTGGGGAGCCTTTTTTTATATTTTGAAAGGAAAATGTTTTGCAATATGTTCATCCTATTTTATTCTTTATGATGAAATTTTTTCTCCATTGATGTCACATTGGCTCTGAAAGTTATTTTATTTCTGTTGCCCGCCTACTTAAGACATTCCGCCTATTACAACGCAGCTTGTACAGCGGGACGCCCTGATTCGTTGCTCCGTAAGCGTTTCGTAATTTAGAGTCAGAGACCGAGTATAAGACCCCCAGTCTTGGCCTCCGATATCATTTCACATGGAAGACATTGCGACCATGACATATTTTACGGGTCCTCATTAATGAACACAATTGATCGATAAGGATTCGAACGCATAAGTCTGTGTCTCAGGCCGAGTGTCCTGAGCACATCACGGCCTCTAAATGGATAGTTTAAAACATAACACAAACGTATGATTGGAAGAAGCTTCTCTATGTTGTTAGTTTTACTTTTTAATCTAAAATCCATGAACAGTTAAGAGCAAATGGCCATTTTTTGTATATTTTCCCAATTTAGGTCTAAGGTTTGGTAGGTTTGTAGCCACTGGGCCATTTACCTTGATTTTATAGTGAAATTGATTGGAGCTTAAAATTAATCTGCATAACCAATAGACAGTTCTAGCACACACAAATAAATTTTATACAATAATTTTAACTCAACGAATAGTAAGTACTCCCAAGGGATTGTACAATACATGGCAATGAATATTTGTAATAAAAAATTAGAAAGATTCAATTTCTTGATTTATATATTTAAACGAAAAGAATAATTTAAAGAAACAAATTATTTATACGAATACAATTATTTACATACAAACATTAAGAAGACAAAATTCTTGATTAATACAGTTATACATGATAAAACAATCAAATTTATTTAATTGTTTCTTTGAGATTTTCTTAATAAACTTTATTAATTATACACATATAATTTATACATGTCAAAAAAAACATATATATACACATATATAACAACATTTTTTTTATATAAATATATATAGAAGTTAAGAAGGAGAAATAACTATCTACAAAGTGTGTGATTAAGAAAAAGATTATGACAGTAGTAAAAGGAATGTAATAAGTGAGTATTTTCCCAATTTAATGACATGGCTTAATTAGCCAATTTTCTTTCTCACATGCATTAATTACATTAAGGGCTGATTTAAAATTTTCATTTTAGAGATTGATAACATTACCACTGGTTAAAAATTTGATGAGATAAAAATAGTTAATTTGAAATTTATTAAATATCTTTTTTCCTAGGTAGAAATCAACTTACACTCTTCAAAATTAAATAATCAATATAAAGAAAAATAAATTTGAACTATTAGATGCATATAATTATTTAAAGGTATTTACAATAATTTTTTAATTGTTATGGTTAAATTGCGGTTTAGGTCCCCTTCTTCACCGACTCACAAACTTGAAGCGCTTTTTCGTGCATGCTCATTAATTACTCTTTTGTAAATTAGCGACAATTTAGCCTTTTCATTGGTCGCTAATTAACTTTCTTTTTGAATAAGCGGTATGGCATCGACATGGCATCAGCGTTTTTGAAAATGTGCCAAGCAGGGGAACTAAAGCACATTTTCAGCTTTGTTATTTATTAAAAAAGGCAAAAAATAATTCTATGCAAATTTTAATTTAATTATAAATCCCTATCAAGAGTTATTAGGAATTAAACAATTTGGAACGTTTTTGAAAGATCTTTTTATGATCTGCATGTGTGCAAAAGTGCTCATAAAATAATTCTCTTTCAAGGGTAATTAGCTTTATTTACGTGAACTCATTTAATGAGTATCCATTATTGAGGTGGGAATCGTACCAATAAACTATTGACGCTGAACAGTTAGTTGCTACCTCAGGAAAATAGATTAACTATAATTGCGGTTCGGTTAGCTGTCAAAGACTGAAACTTAACACTGATATCCTATTTACAAGAAGCATACATACTGGTGAAAAATAAAACCACATTTATCTGTCCTCTTCATATGATGCAAAATATGAAGTTTTAAGAAACTGACAAGTAATCTATTATTTAATTTATGAAAATTAAAAAAACCCACTGATATTACACACATTTATACTTATATACACTATGAATGGGAAATAAGAGAATTTAATAAAACCATAAAAAAATAAATTAAAAACAAATGCTTAAGTCATATAAGTTACATATATTTGCACAACCGAATGTTTTTTTTATATAATTTATGAACAATTTTCATCAAAATGATAACATAATGCCTCAAATTATTAACAGCTTGTAAAATTTCAGATTTTTAAATAATTTTTCTAATAATTTTAAAATTGTATTTTTTAAAGTTGTTTCTCTTATTAATATTTTATTAATATTTTAATTTTTCATTACAATTTATAATATTTTAAGTACTTCACTTAAAAAAATAAATAAATGTAATTTAAAAGTAAATTGTAAACAAAAATAATGTATTATGTAAAAAACATACTGAAAAGATAAGAATATTCTTTTAATCAATCTATCAGCGGCAATTTTTTTCTTAAAAGCTAAGAGTACTTAAAAAATATCTCTTTAAACTTACTTTCAATAAATTTGTTATTTAAATTTTTCATTCAAATTTAGTACCAATAAATGCAGTAAATTTTAGTTACAGTTACATCTTTACAAATCACGAGATTTCCTTTCAATTAGCTTCGTGATAAACAAACAGATGGGAATTAGGATCGTACTTTAATCCATATTTTATATTAAAGAAAGCTATCCATGGATTTGCTTTTCGCCATAATATCCAAATAAATTAGGATATTACGGTTAAATCCATTTCGTATATTTTATATTGAAGCATAGCCGTAGTGGGTCCTTTCAATCATTAGTATGAGCTTTAAAAATTTATTTAATGAGATTTTTCATGTTTTACCATTGAAAAAATCGGTGAAAATGCGCATAGTAAATATATCATTTAACTGCTAAATAGAGAATGAGGTGAAAATGCGCTTTAGGTCCCCTACTCTGCCAACTCGGCGAAAGTGTGCTATGGGTCCCGTACTTGGCGGGTTTTCAAAAACGCTGTTGCCATGGCGATAATGGAATACGATTTTTAACGGTTTTAATCAAATTAGCAACCAATGAAAATGACCGATTTTTCAAACTGAAACTAATTAACGACCAATGAAAATGCTAAAAGAAAAAACCAATTAATGAGCATGCGCTAAAAAGCACAAATTATTTCCTCCGGAGGTTGCCATAAAGAGCTCATTAGGTATAAAAACGTCCGGTTTACCACGCTTGGTGCATTTATCGCCAAGTTGGCAGAGTAGGGGACCTAAAGCGCAGATTAACGAAAAAAGGATTTCAAATAAAAATTGGGATACGTTTCACTAGTCTCTTTATTTATCGTTAAGGCAATACCTTATATACAGAGCTTCTTTTTCCTTCATTACTTGGATCAGATTTGGTGTACGGTCACCCTTAGTACAATGTTTCCATATAACATAAAAATAACATTTTCTGGAAGACTATTTTTTTCGCACAGGCAATATTTTTCAATATTTTGTTTTATTTAGATCTCGCTTTTGCAAAATGGTGAGGTTTTGGAAAAGTCGCCAAGGTTGACCACTCAATAAATTTTTACTCATTATTTCATAAGAAAAGTTTATCACTCTAGATAAATCTTGTTTAAAGTCAGAAATATGAAAAACTGCGTGGACAATTATGTAGATTTGAAACCTTAAATCGGGATAACAGTGCTAAAATATTGCAATCAATCGTCTTAAACCAGTTTAAGTAAGACACATTAGCCGTGCGCCCCCCCCCAGTGGTGTGACAATAGCTTTATGAAAATATTTAAATAATCATATATCGTCTCATGAAGTCTGAAAATTTAATCAATAACATTTTATCTCATTTTAAATCCAAACAATAATGATGTAATCTGATAAATGGCTTCAATAGAGTAATCGCCATTGTTATTTTACGGACCTGATCTTTTTCTAACGTCAATCAGAAATAACCTTTCGGTTAAATTGCGCTTTAGGTCCCCTACTTCGCCAACTCGCGAATTTGAAGCGTTTTTTCGCACATGCTCATTAATTTCTATTTTGTTTTAACCTTTTAATTGTTCGCTAATTAAGTTTCACTTTGAAATAGCGGTAGAATTTTCGCCATGGCATCGGCGATTTTGAAAACTCGCCAAGTAAGGGACCTAAAGCGCATTTTCACCAACCTTTCTTATAACTAACTCTATTAGGCACAGTTGTCGAATTCTTAAATTTTTTTGGCGGCGAAGAAATACTGCCAAAATAATGTAATGGGGAAGTAATAAATGGTGAAAATGCGCTTTAGGTCCCCTACTTGGCGAGTTTTCAAAATCACATATGCCATGGTGAAAATTCTACCGATATTTCAATGTGAAACTTAATTAGTGAGCAATGAAAAGGCTAAAACAAAAAAGTAATTAATGTGCATGAGCGAAAAATCGCATCAAATTCGCTAGTTGGCGAAGTAGGGGACTTAAAGCGCAAATTAACCTAATAAATTCTTTTCTGAAAAAATCTTATGCACATACATCTAAATAAAAATTTTAACGTGATAAATAAAAAGGATTAATATATATATTTCAAATATTAGGAGTAATATATATATATATATATATATATATATATATATATATATTTTAAATATTATCAAATATTAAAAAAAATATATAATGGCATTTGTGAATGTCAGATAGGTTAACTGGAAGAGAACTTTTGATTTCTGCCAGGGGTGAGAATGGATGAGATAGTCGGAGGGAGAAGAAAGGTTTCTTTTGTTCTGATTACTTGGAGGTAGCGGAAGTTCATTCCCTGTCATTATAAAACTAAATGCCTTGAAAAACGTGGAAAAATGTCTAAATTCATTGTTTGTGTGTTAATGTAAAATAAGTGTTTCGTGTACCAATAATTTGTCTTGTGTTATTCGACTATACTGGAGACGACAGGATCGTGAGAAGATCACGGTGGCGCAGGATGTGTTCCGGATTTATACAAAAATTATGTCATAATAACTATAAAAAAAGGGTCTACAAAGCAGTGAGTCCGTATATTTTGATTGCTTCTCATTACATTAAGAGCCAATATTAGTTTTAATTATGCCTGTATTGAGAATTTTGCGTTAATCTGCGCTTTCATCTGTCCCCCATCTGTGACGTCCTTCCACTGATGTGGAGAGGAAGGTGCCAGCTCAGGTATGACCTTTTCACCAGTCCATGGTTCGAAATGATGAGGCGCTTGGTGATGGCCGAATATTCCAAATCCATTAAGGTGCAGTCCTGACCGCTATGCATGTGCAGTGTGACGTGATCAACACCCGCAAAAAAGTGACAGAGACTGACTGCCTCTTTTCCGCCTGACACCTACATAGTGCTATAGACACTGCGAATATTTAAGACATCGGACATTTAATACTTATGCATCACTTTTATTCTTAGAATGTTATAGAACCTAAATATCGAACCCAACACATTCCAAGTGCAAGAGTTACAACACTCTGAGGCTTAATCGATTGCCATTATTTGTTTCAAACTGCCGAACGTTGACCTCCGGGATCAGAGTGGATGGCATCCGGTAGAGAAGTGAAAGTGTCTTCGTCACTTCCGAAAACATCATTTCACTTGGAGGTTAGGCCACGACCTAGTTGGTGTGCACCACCAGCGACGGCTGGGTTGGTATCGAACCCACATCTTTCTAGTTGCGAGAATGACTCCTTTCCCAACGTAACCTTTCCACTCCCATAATATTTTATTAATTAAATTAAATTAAATAAATAATCAAGCTTATTACATACAATTTAAAATTGCACTTATTTTTATCTGGTTGTTGCATATCATCTTATATAATGGATCGAATGCCATATACTATTTTAGAAAGAAATGATGCAGGAACGAAGTAAAATACAAGAGGGTGGGGGAGGGCCTTGACATTCATCGATAATCTATTTCCTGCATCCGATGCTCTTGAAATATAATCCAGTTTTTTCTTTCCACCTGTTGCAGAATCGTCTACAGTCTCGGACTCTTCTTTCTTATTTTTTAAGGTCAAGAAGGTCATGAGTCCCAGTTCCGCGCATTGTCAGCCTTTCCTTCAACTGTTGACACAAATTCCGACCTTTGAATGGATGTGAAAAACCGTTTTTTACTATCACGACTTTTCAAAAGTTTGCAGTCGTTTAGGTGGAGTTGTTTTTTCCCACGGAAAATGCATCCATTGTTTCATATCATGGAAGAGCTCTTGTCCTACTGGTCTAAAAGAAGTTTTATTATGTTTCTATATTTGACTTTTAAATTATTTAAGCGGGCGTTTTTCTTTTTTTTCATTTCAATTCTTTTGCAACACACTTTTATACGCACGATAGAAAAAAAAAAAGCATTTACTTTCAAGAATAATAGGGTTACTAAATTATAAATAAGTACTCTTATTCCATCTCTATTTAGCAGTCAAATGATATATTTGCTATGCAAACTTCACTTTTAAAATTGCTGTTGTCATCCGAACAAGCAGTTACAGTTAAATAAAACAGTAAAATTGTTACTAAATAGGAAAGGAAAGTAGGATATAAATGTAAGGTGTGTATCCATACATTTAATTACACGCACTATGTAATACTGCAACCTAAATCTAAATAATTTTGAAGGAAACTAAAGTTTATCGGGGAAAAAAAAGATGAAGCATTTGTTGTGTCTTTCAATATATTAAGCTATTAACAATTCATACTTTTTGAGAGAATTAAAATTACCTTTGATAAGTTTAGATAAAAATTAGTTTTGTTTGAAATCAAGAATTCCTTTCGGCGTAAAATAAATGCAGGTGTGCGTATGACGGTTCTTGAAAACAATATCCCAAGTATTCAAAATTCTCTCTGTTTTTATAGAATAGAAGTCGCATTAAATTATAGTAACAAGTGTGATATTTTATATTGAAGAGAAAATTGGACTTATATTTTACTATACAACAGTTTACTTTAACTCAAATTATTATCTAAAAATATGGTAACCCTTGCTGAATTTCTTTGTTTTAAAGTGCAAATGCTAGAGAATTATTAGTTTTTTTTGTATTATGTTTAAAAATACACTTTTACAACTTCTTTTCACGTTTCGAAGAAGCTTTTTGTGATATTTTCTATGTGGCAAATATTATTTTTGGTGAAAATGCGCTTTAGGTCCCCTACTCTGCCAACTCGGCGAAAGTGTGCTGTGGGTCCCGTACTTGGCGGGTTTTCGAAAACGCTGTTGCCATGGCGATAATGGAATACGATTTTAAACGTTTTTAAACTAATTAGCAACCAATGAAACTGACCGATTTTTCAAACTTAAACTAAATAACAACCAATGAAAATGCTAAAAGAAAAAAACCAATTAAGGAGCATGCGCAAAAAAGCGAAAATTATTTGCTCCGGAGGTTGCCACAAAGAGCTCATTAGGTATGAAAACGTCCGGTTTACCAACTTGGTGCATTTATCGCCAAGTTGGTAGAGTAGGAGACCTAAAAAGCAGATTAACGTTATTTTTTATTTTATTAATATTGTTACATTTAGAGACTTGGATTTTGAATTCCAGATTTCGTATGCTCTATTATAACGTAAAGAATTTTTTTGTGCAGCGGTTTACTTTGAATTGTAACTGTGGTCGAGTAACCTTTTGTGTTCCCATGTTAATCCTATGTTATCCTGTCTGCTACTCTTGCTAAGAAAAAGGATGCGATTGAGCTCCAAATGTTGGAACCATCACAGATTATGTTTTTAAATGTAAACATGGAAGAGTTTCTAATTTATATTAATAAAAATGATGTCAGAGAAGATACCACTCTGCTTTGTTTCTTTCTCTCATCAATTGAAAAACCCTCGCGTTTGGTGATAAATGTTTTAGCGAAAATGCTGGTAGATCACGTTTGGTAGCGATAATGCATATTTTGATCGCGTTTGGTGAGGTATATTTTAGCAAAGAACCGCAAAATCGCTGAGGCTTAGTTGTGATTTTGTTTTTTTATTGTTGCGTTTTTTGTGTTAAATAAATTTGTTTATTTTAAGTTTCCAGTGTTACTTTCCCTATACATCACCTTTTGCAAACACGATCAATCTTTGATTGGGTCAGAAGTTCGAATTCCGACCCAATCAAAGATTGATCGTCGTGGATAGATTGAAGAGGATTTCCTGTCGAACGCCTTTACCAATCAGCCTGCCATGTTCCAAAAAATAAATTGCAAAAGTTATTTTGAACTACATATTGTGATAAATAAACTCTTAAATTACAGGGTTTTCGTGATTTATCAATCAATTTATTTTTTGTACACTATTATGTTATGCCATTATTCGAAATATCACAAGCTTTGAGAAATAAGGTAACAACCACAGCGTTCGATATTTGTGAATATAAAACATGTTTGCCAAAAAAGTTAATACAGTTTGAAATGCTCTAACACTGGGAATGCAAATATTTTTCGATACGATTTTCATCAGCTCACCGGGGTAGTGATAGGAACCGCTCTTCAGAACGATAGTTCTCTAGTTCGATCCCAGCCATTGTTGAACAAATATATGACTGCTGCTCGCTGATTGCACCGGGGGTCTTCTTTCGATCCACTGCCAATGTAAGAAAGACTTTGCTGCGTTGGAATAAAATATTCGTTTCGCTCCCATTTATGCAAATAAAAAGAGAACACCCTATAACTTTGACAAGCAATCAAAATTATTCTACAATATTTGAGTTACTTTATATCACCTTACATTTAAAATGCTGTAAATTCATTATAATAGAAGTAATACAGATTTCACAAACGTGTATGATAAATGTATAAGCCAGCAAATATGTAAAAGACAGGAGTTTCAATCTAGAACGAAAATATTTTTGAATTAATAAAAATTTTCTATAAAATGTACATAGATAGTATTTTTTTCTATTTTTTGTGTTTTATATTATTTGCCTAAGTATAATTTTTTGTTTAAATATTCGTTATAGACGGGTATTCGTAGAAATGGCTGTTGTTACGAAAAATATTTTATACTTCTATTTGACTACTTGTTTTAGTTTGTTGTTTCTGTTTTCGATTGGCCTATACTTTAGGGCCCTCCCCCTTGATTCTCGCCAAGTTGAGGTTGATCGCCAAGTTGGGCAAAATCCAATCGTATTCTGATTGCAACAGAACAATTGATTGTTCTGTGCTAACAAAAATTGACGACATTAGTGTGACGTCATTTCCACAACTGTTTCCAAACAAATACAATGTAAACATTTGTTTAATATTGTATTTATTGTATATTAAGAGTGTCTTCTTAACAAACTTGGAGATTTTTGTTTGGCTATCGATTTTGTTGGTGATTTTTGTTGGCACAGAACAATAAATTGTTCTGTTGCAACCAGAATACGATTGGAAATAATCCCAGCTTGGTGATGAACTGTGACTACAATTTGGCGAGAATCAAAGGTTAAGCAAACAAAAGGTTAAAAGTTTTAACAAACACGTTATCCTTAAATAATGAATATCAATTTCAAAAATAACAATTTAAAAGTCTATCACCGAAGTCTATGGCAGTTTCAATGATAAATGACGCTTAACAGCAAATGTTTGGAAACAATATGACGTCACGACTAATGTCGTCTATTGCCAATAAAATTCGTAGCCAAACAAAAACCAAGTTGGCCAAGGGGGGGGGTATCTCATATATGGCTTTACCCCTTTGCTTGGGCAATCATTGTGCAGATAATGCTGATTCTATGGAAATAGGGGTTTGCAGAGCTGAGAAACAAGTCTGTAAAACTTGAGTCAGTATGAAGATATTTGACGATATTTTTGCGACTTGGTGAGATTTGATATTAAAATATACTTTAACATTTTCGAAACGATAGGACCACTGGAAGCCTAGTTATCACTATAGGAACGCTCTTGAAACCTCGAGGGAGGAATGTTCTAGGAGCTTCCAAAGAGGCATAATTATCGACTACATTTCAACCAGCGTTCAAGCTCAAGATTTTGCAGTCAATTTGTGAGTGAGAGAGACCTGCGAATAAATTGCTTGGGTTTAGAGAAAAACATTTCTGAGCACCCTATCCAAGAACGTCAAGAGAAACAATTTGTCATCCATTTATTCTTTATGCATAAATTTTTGCTCTGCGCACGACATGAGGTGAAGAAAAACATTTGACGCTTAATCCAATCGGAGTCAAATGCAGAAACAAGACTGACCTCACTGATTTACAAATCCTCTTCGCATTCTGATGAGATAGGGTCAAACCCAGTGACACAAAATCTGCTCAGACAAACAAGTCTTTAGAGGGATGAATAAAAATTTGAATGGTCTGCGTGGCTAAAATCAAAAGATCTATTTACGTGACTTTTCAATGAAGAACAGACATCGCATATTCACAGCCTGTAAATTTTTCTTTGAAAATTAGTTACGATAAGACATGCATAAAAAGCAATCGAAACCGTCTTTGTTCTCAAGGGTTATTTGCTCATAGGAAAAGATAAGTGTTTAGTGGGGTACTTTGTGATATTATTTCAATTTTCATAGTGGGTGTTTACAACGGCTTGGAAGTTATATGCCAAAAAAGCAGCTATTAGGTGACCCTTATCATGTCATTAATTTGTTAAAAATTATACTTATACGTTTTTGTTCGATAACGCTCGATGATTAACCTCTTGAGGACCAGCGCGGCGGAAATAAAAATCAGTCACGGGACCGAACGCTCTGAAACGGAGCGTCACTACCGGCCCGCGCATTTTAAGCAGTTAAGCCTAATTTTACAAAGAAATTCGTATAAAATGAGCATTTTTATAAAAAGACTCCAAATTTATAAATTATATATATACTATACTGCTATTTAATATGTATTAAAATAAAAATATATAACGATAATACAAATGAATGAAATATGCAAAAAAACTAAAATTATTAGTATGCACATGAAAACAAATACTATACATAACAAAACAAAGCTGGAAATATTACAAACACGAAATAAAAAAGAGGAAATTAAGAATAATAATATATTCTGAATAAAATCGAAATTTAAAAATTCTGCTGCGTGTGATATAGTTCAAAACGAGGATCCACACAGAGTGTAACATTGCATATTTTCCACTCATAATATGATGTTTTCGATTTTTTTTAGCACCTACGACACATCTTCTTCTACTTTTATTTTCTTTCCTATCAATATAAATTTTTGGAAATTGTCTACCAGTTAGACAAAATGTTTGAATGCCCGGTAATTTTAGACAAGATATTGAGCTCCTTGGTTTTGTTCATTTTCCTATTATTTGAAGAATAACTCTGGATCTGAATTCCAAAGCAGATATTTTTTGACGTAAAAGTAACTCTATTAATGACGCTTCATGTGGACATGCTATCGCACCCACTTGTGCCGTGATGTGAACGATGTGTGGTCGCCTCGCATAAAAATTACGATCCTGAAGCCTTTGACTAGAAGTTGATCTGGAACTTGTAGCGAGGGAGTATCTGAGTTCAGCCGGATCTATTCCTTGTTGTATATAATGACAAATATCGATCATCTGAACTCGTAATATCCTTGGCCGAACCTCCTGGATGCCGGTGGTTGCCAAATTCTATGAATCACACTCAGCCATCTAGTCACTTTTATCAGATTTTGTCTTGCCTCTGGTTTCGCAACGGGTCGCCATTGAAATTGTTTTGACAAATGATGTCTGGAGGGGGTTGTTACAATTTTGCTACAATAGATTCCTAATCTCAGACACGCAGTGACAGATGACGCCTTGCTCTGAGAAATCCATTTTTATCCTCCTCGCCGATGACCCTCCTCCTGACAGCAATCCCACAATCCTTCATAATGTCATATTGTTTGGCTCCTTTTACTTTCCAGCATATTCAAATTTCATTGGGATTGGCTTATTTTTGAAAGAGTTATCGCTATTTTTTTTATTTAATTTTTGGTAACGATTGCATATTGAAAAAAAAAAATTAAGTTATTACAATTCTCTCCGACTGTCAATTTCTGCTGCTGAGAAATTCAACAGACTACTTCAAAATTTAGAACAATAATCAGGTTATTCAATCGACATTGAATTACAACCCCCCCTCTCCGGATCAACCACCAAAAGTATGCTGAATCCAATAGATTTTAACATACGTAAAGACAATCTTCGACCATCAGTTACGAGAGCCTTTTTACTATATGACTTTTAAAAAAGGATTGTTTTTGCAGCTTCAGCAAACGTGTTTACCTTTTTTCCAATATGCCACCAATTAGAAATCCCATCGAAACATAAATGAATGGATTACTGATCGCCATAGTGGTATTGCATTTGCTCTAATATTGGTTTCTGTCATTATCAGGATATTTTATTCTTATTTTTTGCATGTGAAATATTCAGAAATTAAATTTGATTTCAGTTTCTACAAAATTAAAAATTAGTTTTTTTCTTTTGTGTTGGTAGACGTGATATACCATTGGGCAAAATTATTAGACCTTTGGACTATTAGAACATATTGAATTCTTATTTTTTTCACATGAGATTTTAAAGATGTTATTAGAATTTGAATGAGTTAGCGGAAAAACGTTTCTTCATTAGCATTGTGTGCAGAATAAATGAATGCAATTCGAGCACTGGGTCAAGCACAATGGCAAGGTTCGGAGCGCTGCCATTGCAACAGGAGAACGCACAACATGACACAAATGTGTTTTTTAACTCGCTGAATTGGGTAATGCTGAATTCTTGTAATGTTTGACAGAAGAAATGACCTAAATTCATTGGCAGAACATTCGCTTGAGTATTAATTATTTCATTTTCACACATTATCTCCTGCTGAGTCAACAGAATCTGAAATACGATGTTTCAAAAGTGCACATTTTTATTTTCATCAATAACCCTCTGAATATGCCGATAGGTTTTCTAATAAAAAATTTAATTTTTTCCAAGAGTGAGCGAAATTTTTTCTCTAAAATTTTCTGGCTTTACAAAAACAACCAAAAGATATAGATTTGCTATAACATTATTAGCCATAAAGTGGTTGTTTCGTTCATGTTGAGATCATGTTTACTTATAATT
>JAPDSC010012509.1:13040-24553 GCA_026290005.1 Latrodectus geometricus | reverse complement strand
ATTCCAAAAACTTCCTGGGCAAATGCTGAAGATTTAAAGGCATCTAAATTTGAATTTGATTTCCATACGAAAAAACGTACTGAAAAGTATTCAGTGTATTCTGTTATCTATATAATGCGGTCAAAGTTCCTGGGATTGTTATTTCCTTTAGCTGCAAACTTCATTAAAACAAAAGTATCTCTATCATACTTATTTTTAATAAGAAGATATTTTTTTATATTTAATCCAAACTTGTTAGTTGTTTGACACATCTATTTCAGAATTCTTCTTTCTTTAGTTTTTCAAAAGAAATAAAAATACACTACATCAGTGTTGTTTCTTATTAGTATTTATTTTTGAAAATAATCTTGAGCTCTTAAAAGATAGAACACTGTTATTAACAAAAATGTCTGAAGCTGAAAAGAAGAAACTGATATTTGCTGAAAGAAAAATATTCTGTAATTGGAGAGCAAAATAATAGACAAAAATACTTTCGTTCTTTAATCCTAAAAAATAAGGCAGATGGTTATTTTCACAATATTCATTAGTCATAAATTTTATAATTAATTTCCATTGTTAATCTAGGTTATTAATACACCTCTGCTTGAACAATACAAACAGAAAATGTTTACTGCAATGTTAATGAAAGAGTAATTTTCTGTGTGAATTTCGTTTACTATTAATTATCAGAAAGGAAAATCGTAGTTAAAATAATTTTAACTCTAAAATTTTATGTTAGCTATTAAGGAATTTTTTTATATACATTCAAATTGCATAACTAAAATAGATCAAAAAATTTTATTAGTGAAACACTTTTGTATAAAAATAAGACTAATGGCAAAGAAATTGTCATCTGTTGTGAGAAAATGTGGTAGGGTATATGAAAACACAACATAATAAAAAAAATTAAAAAAAAAGTAAAAAAAAAAAGAATATCTTAAATCATTCACTATACCAAATTCAAACAAATAAGAAATTCATTCATTATAAAAGTTTTATTAATTTCCACAGTGAATTTCTTATGGTAAATCTTTCCTTAATGATTGAAATTAGAAATTTCAAAGTAAAAAGAGAATTTCTTTTGGAAATACCTATATCAACTATTCAAAAGTGAAAATAGTATAAAATTAATTTATTTTTATTCTAATATTTAATTAAAATTTTACTGTGACTAATTATAAAATATTTATTTAGTGCATTACCTAATCTGTAGAAATAAGAAAAATCTTTAAAATAAACTCTTGGCATTAAAAGTCTAATAGTAGAGACAAAGAGAGTTATTTATTTCAAGACAACAGCAACAAAAAAAATTATAATTAAAAACCTAATAAACTACTAATTTTACATACTAGATGAACTGATTTTATGAATCTCAAAAAAATGAGATAAATAGGGTTTTTTTCTCAGTATTATTCGGTTTAAATATTTTTGTCAATTTCCATTAAGAATTCGCTAGTATAAATAGACATCTGCTTAAACATTTACAAACATTGCAAGCTACATCACTCACAAATGCATTGTAAATAATAAGATTAATAAAGTTGTCTTTGAGTTTCATTAACTATAAAATATCCAAAAAGAAAATCATACACAAATAATTTTAACAATACTCAAAATTTTACTATAATTAATTAGAAAATTTTCTTAGTTATATTTTACATTACGTAAATCCGAAAATAAACTGTGACTTAAGAAAATAGAAAGCTCTTTATAGTAAAAGTATGATGAAATTGTTTGATGAAAGAAAACGATAATGCTTCTGAAACTTTTTTTATTGTTCAACTAATGCGCACAAATAAAATTTTTTCATGGTGGAAGAAATTAATTCAATTTTTTATCAATTTCCATTGAGAATTCTCGGTTACATATAAATAAAAAATTGGAAACTTTCTGCTTCTTGAAATTTGAATTTTACTTATTAACCATACAAAAATGAAAATTATCGAAAAGCAATTTATTTTAATGTTTTCATACTATCACATTTTGTTCTAATTAAATGCAAAATTTTTACATTTTGCATTTGCATTACATAATTATTATAAATGAGAAATAAGTTATAAAAAAAGTAAAGTTGAAATAAAAAAAATGCTTGCTGAGAGAAAACGACAGCGTAATTGAAAAGACAAAATAAAAATGGTCATATTTTTTAATTGCTAGTAAATGACATATATTGCATATTTTCTCTATATTCAATAATTATAAAATTTTTCTCAAATTTCTGCTCAAGTAGCTTTGTGCCAATACAAAATAAATTGTTCATTTCAGGATACTTGACACTCTCTGTCAGTAAATAAAGATAAAATTAGTTGCTAAATAATTAAAATATATAAAATTTTGATTAATTTAGTGACTTAGGTTTTATGAAAAAAAAAACTAAATTGCAAAATATTCAAATCTTTTGCTTAACATCTCGAATCAAACATTACGTAAAAAAGTTACCATTTCTTTTAAATTCAAGTAGCTTTGTTATTTAGCAGTAGATGGCAGCACCATATATTTGAATCCGTGAAGTATTTAAACAACTACAGAAAAATCTTTAAATACCAATTTTATTGGAAGAAAATTTAATTTCATTAACGAATTTAGCAAATGTATTGAAAACATAAGCATTTTATGTGACAAAATATATACGATTTTTTACAATCACATATACATTCACCTTCACAAAATAAATATTTTATTTAAAATTATTTTCATGTTTTTAAATTCTTCCAATTTACACTTATTCAATGCAGTAAATCATTTACATAAGAAAGCGTTAACAAAATGGAATAAAATTGATAAGGAATTATTTTGTTTTCAAGATTTCAAATACGTAAGGCTGTTTAATTTTAACATCTTTCACCCTGCGTTATTTTCGTAATTGTTAGTATTATGTAATTGATAGTTCAGTTCCTACCTGGGGTGTATAAGTTAGTATTGGTTTAAGTTGTGGACCCTAAATTAATTAATTCTCATTTTCAAACGATGATGGCTAAACTAAATACTCCAATATTAGTTATAAAGGTATTTTATTAAAAAGAATGCTCAAAATTTCGAAATAATAAGCATAGAGATTAAAATGTTTTCTGTACTTTATTCTTTTCATATTGCGAAACCGGTGTACGTCAATATTTTTATAAAAAAAAAAAGTAGCTCAGATTTTAATGGTTTATAATTTTATTAATAAAAATCCTATATTTTCAACACATCAGGTTCAATAATATTTAAGTTATTTTAGTTACCATCTCAAAGTTTATTACTTTTTAACGTATGTGATATTTTGCCTTCGATATTTGTCTCGCTGTGCGGAATTTGTTATACTAATCTGATTCAAAATCCAATTTCATCGAAAGCAATATTGTTGGGAATCCTTTTACCCAATACAAAATTTTCTAAGCCATTGGCACCGTAATAATGCTATAATGAGATCCCATACACCTATGAATGAAAAACTTTTAGAAAAGTTTTAGAATGTAACAACGTTTTGTTTCGAAGTAAATGAAGATGCTTAATCAACGAAACAAAATCGTTATTTCATATATTTGTAATAATTAACAGTAGGTATCTGGATATTAGTGAAATTATTCGAGTGTTCTGGAATATTTTGAATGAAGACAAAAAAACTCATGAATTCGCATTCCCGGGAGAAATCAAGTAAGAATACTTTTTTCTATTACAATTCGATTGTTTATGGAGGAGTCTGTTACTTAATAAAAAAATATCATTCGATTCACCTATAAATTCGAATGTTAAAATATAATGATGAATGATTAAAATATATTGGTATTTATTAGAACACTTAAGTCAAACTTTATTCTCTAATCATTATTCTTATGATGGAGGTGATGGCTTCCATGCTTCAAGATCTTGGAAATTAGAAGTACTCCTAGTAAATAAATTGATCTCTAATCTTAATCCAATAAAAATTCATCTCTCTGAATGAGTGTCATACAATTTCAAGGGCTAATCTCTACTAAATTAATTATGCATTAGTTTTGCACAATAGTTGGCCTTGATTTTTGAGGTTCGAAGTCTACTTCACACCATTAATTTCCGTTCAGTTAGTCCTCCTAGGCAGAGTTTTTTCTACAAAATAGTAAAGTCCTTTATATAGATTCGAGCTAAGTATTTTATACAGATTGATGACAATTGTTAAATATATACTATTTTCTAGATATAAAGTTCAAGTGATCAATATCTGCAATAAGAAGCGAAATTTCACCTTTTTAGATTTGAATCATTTGCCAATTCTTCGAGCTAATGCTACCGATTGAAAGAGAAATTTCAATAAAATGTATAGACAGTGAAACTATAAAAAATATTTAAAGATTATACACTATGATTTTCGCTGAAAACCGAATATTCTATATTTTTTATCAAAACCATTAAAAAACTGTATTGTAATTTTCATAATAGTATTGTAGTTTTGAATAAAGTAATTTAATAAAGCTAACAATAAGGTTGGTACCATCTTCTATACCCCAAAATAACGAAGAAATATTAGTCTTCCTGCATATTTAACTTACATAGAAACTTGGGATAAAGAGAATCAAATGATGTCAGCTCTTTTCTCAACTGACTTCCATATTTTATATTTACGTGATAGGTGAGCGTTTCATTTTAAAAATATTGTCAGCAAGCAAATGACATATCAATTTAAAGAAGCATATATGGCTATCAAAAGCAGCTCACACACACCTGGCAAAGAGCTTTGAATATTAATCACAAAATTTGCAATTGTGGCAATTGTGTGATTAATCATCAGACTTTTTACAATGCATTGTATTCTGGAGGCATTTTTCTTATTTATGGATTTTATGTACGTGCTACAATGGAAAAAACTCAGGAAAAGCACCTTGTTTGATGGAGGAAAGCATAAATGGCAAAAATTATAAACGACAAATTAATTTACGCTTTTAATAATGATCAGAATTGAATCCAGATTCTCCTACTCCAAAAAGCTCGATTATACTAATAAACCTTATCATAATGTCTTATCCACAAATCATGCTAGGTTATTCTGTTTGTGATAATCTCAACCATTACTAAGGGTGAGCTTAACGGAAAAAGAAGACCATTTCACTTCGTCACATGATCACTGAGATTCACCACAAAAATCTTTTTTATTACATTTCAAGGACTTTTTATTGAAAGTAGACCGTAAACACGATTTTTAAAAAGTAAATCTGAAAATGTTTTAACATTTTTATGAGACTTGGCCATTTTAAAACAATATAAACTATAAATAATGTTCCCTTTTTTTTGCAATGATAATTAAAAATAATCGACAAAAAATTATTAAAATATCCTAAGAGCGGAACTAGTCATTTCGGATGGTAAGGAAGCATTTGCGCAAAAGTCTGTTATGGCACATCTAAAGTTCAGTAGCTTCAGGCAGACAGAGAAACTATGGTCCTTGACTCAAATGTGGGGAGGGAAATATGAAACAGCTGAGGAGGTTACTACTTGCAGCATCAAGTAGTGTTCTTCAGACTTGATGACTACAGTCATTGTGTTACACAGAAAATTATGCAAAATTTAAGCACTGAAAAATCGAAATGGTTGAAATTTCGAATTGTATGACTTACTCTAAGCAAATATCCTTACTTTTTGTAATTTGAATAAAAGTTCGTGACACAAACATTTTATTAATATTTTGGAAATCACTTTTTGATTTCGTTGTTTCCGAAATTCGTAGTGATTGAAAATAATTAATTTTCATTTATTTTAATTTTATTATTTAGAAAGCTGTGGCTCTTTAATGTTGTTTGGTTTATAATTTAATAAAATTTTACGTGTTCTTAAATTTACCAATCAATGCGAAGTGCTATTTTACAGATTTCCTGAATATAGTATTAACCCTTCTTTGCATGAATTTTTCTTTATTGGTGAAATAAATCAAGTTGATATAATTCATGTTCAAAATTAAAGGAAAAATGGTTAAAAAAATCTTAGTATATATTTATAGTATAAATTTAGCAAAAAACAATATGCTAAAAATTTCCATCATCATCCAAAGTTAGATCATTAGCTTAGTACTAAGCAGAAATAAAAGAGGAAAATAACAGAAACGCGTGTTACAAACCTTTCTTCCACTCATTTTCAATTTTTTTAGCAATAGAAACTCTAAGATAATAAAACAAAATTATTAGTGAAATCATACATTTATTGCAACTACAACAAACAGCTGAATGAGACAACTTTAAGCTCGTTTCACTGATAATGACACTTGTTTATTTTTGACAGCTATGTTTCTTTTTATGCAATGGACATTAAAAAGGTATCCAAACACGATCAACTTAAAGTGAACTTGTTCTTTTTTATAATTTTTGGGCATTATAGGTTATGATGGAAATTTCCACCATTATGCAAAGAAGGGTTAAAGCAAATATTCGTCTTGTGTTTATGTTCAAACTTTCCTATAGTTTCTTGATTTTACATGCATAAAATGTCTTATGTTTATTGTGATGTATAGCAATCTATAAATAATTTAATACATTACAACTAAACTATAAATAATTTAATTAAGCATGCCAATGATTTCAATATTGTTTTACATCTATCATGAATTTGTTTTATTTTAAGACGATTAGTAGTACTTAAAGAATGAAAAAAAGTGGAGTATCGTAATGGAATATGAAGAAAGCCCAAAATGAAAGCATCAGAAAAATTTCAAAGCCGGTTTAACTAACTTTAGTGCCACCTTTGAATTTTTTGCGAGAATCCATGACGCACTCATCAGTTCTTTGTTTTGCCAAGGTACTACTGCTTAAGTAAAAAAGAAAATAATTGAAACGGTACAAATACCCGATTCTGATAAATTTCTAGAATCTGTAATTGATAATCCGAATTATTTAGTTTCACTTTCTTTCGGTGCAATTGCTGAGATTTCAATATATTAAGTGAGTCAGACTTTGTCAGAAACGCTATTGGAAGATGACCTGAAAATATGGATTCAAATATTCAACTGTTGTTAATATATATAACTGTCCTAATCTTAACATATTAATACGGATTTTACTGAAGGTCTATCATGCACAATGCATGATTGAATCATAGTTGAACACAAACTCAATGACATCAAAAATATTATCAAAGAGAAATTTAACGAAGATATTATTTTAACCATAAATTGACAAATTACAATGTTTTGTGCATTTGGAAAGCTTATTATATAGTATATTTGTTTAATATATTATTAGGCCTCTAAAATGACCATAAAAAATATTTCCAATATATTAGATCTTTATTACAGCATTATAATCATTTAATCGATAACAATACAATCACTTTAATAAAATATTTCGACAGTGTTATTAGGTTAGCAAGAAGGTTATTTCCGCTTTTCAGCATGAAATATATTTTTGCCAACAGAAATTATCTTCTTGCAAACTTAATGTATCATTTTTCTGCATTAGGTTCCATTTTGTGTGAATTCAATTAAACTATTACGATATACACATCTATTACTTTTATATACTTAGCACATTTCTTTCCTTTTGTGAAAAAATCATTCTGAGTAAGTTGATTGGAAAGTGAAATAAACCCTCCTTAAATAAAAAAAAAATCTATGAATAAATATTCAAGATGAAAACTAAATATAATAGTTAAAATATAAAATAATTGTGATAAAATTTTTGCTATGTAATAAAAAAATATAACAAAAGTAATTGCGCGTCAATACATTTAAACAATTACAGCAATTGCCGTCGATTTATCGCGCTCTGAATACTAAATAATATTGTTAATGATTTATTCGAATAAACATACATAAGACTTTCTACCACTCAAAGAGAGAAAGGAGAGAGCAGCTGGAATTGATTAGAACATTTCGAAAATTTATTAGTTGCGAGTGCAGAAAATGTAACAATGCTTCGTCAAATGCGTAGGAATTTACTGTTCTAAAACTTGCAAACCACGCCTACCGATGGAAGAGACGATATGTTGGCGACAAAACTAGGTCAAGAATAAAGAAAGCGGAAATCAGATGCGCCTCTTACGTGATTAACAGCTTTTCTGCGATTCGGTTACAGTTATTTTGCATACAATAAGACCGTAACTATGTCATAATTAGCAGCCATACATCATAATAAAAGAGAGATGCTTGTCATATTTTGTGCGATTTAATAAAAGCATTTTTTTACGGATTCCAAATGCCACTATTTTTTTAATTCTTGAATAGAAATACGACTCTACGTTCAGATGGAAACAATAGAGCCTGAAAATAAACGGCCTGTTTTTCTCATTTAAATTGACGCTGCCATTTCTGCGCTGTTTTTCAGACCAAACTATTTAGTTCCAGCAACATATTGTTGTCTGATTAAAGCAAAACGTAAAATAGTAAGCAACTCTTTAATTTTTATGAAAAAATTAATATTTCAAGATGTGATTAAAGAAAAAAAAGATGCAATGCTGACGCTTGAAAAATATTGAATTACATAACAGTGCTGGCACAAGATTCAAATATTATATCTTTTACTTTCATTTTTCAACAGCATTTTCTTTTTCTTTTTACTTCTAAACAATCTCTTGAAAAATTTATAAAAGCAACCTGTGTTACAAAAGTTTTTATCTTCTTTGTATCACTCATGAATTGACATAATTATGATAAAAGTTTTATAAAAGATGGTAAAAAGAATTAAGGCAAAGTAGACCCCTTACTAGGTTGCCTTAATTCTTTTTACCATCTAGTGGGAAAACTTTTAATAGATAGTAGATCATATTCAAATATTGCAAGGAAAGAAACTGAAAATATTCTGACATTAACTATAAAAAATATATATGTAAAACAGTCTTCCTTTTTATGTTGTTCAACAGTAGTAAAGTGTTTAAGTTCGAAAGTATGTCCTGTCCAGAATTTTCCACTCAAGCTCAGTGACCCTTATGTATAAAAGTGCTTTTCCTTCTATCTTCTCGCTTGTAACCATTCTTTGAACCACACTCCATTCAGCTGTTATTTACGTAGTAAAATGGTTTGATTATGAAAGCCAGATTCAATATACAGTATGAAAATAAAGAGTGTGAAAAAATAGATAAATCTATTTCACATTCTTTTTTTTCAGTTTGATAAGCCTATTAAAATATGCTAAAGAAAATATTAAAATATTTAATCAGGTCTTAATCAGGAATTTCTTACAGGCATAATACAGTTTGATTGCATTTTTGTTTTAATTAATGCAGTAAATAAGTTATGAAACTGTATGTGCATTTAGCATATTGTAAGCTTTTCGAAATTATTTTTTTTTTCAATCATTCAGAAGACAAGTTTTTTATTCAAAAACTTTAAATAAGAGCCTTACAAGGATAAAAAATAGTTTCTGTGATTTTATATTTAAGAAAGTCTCCATAGTTTATAGTATGATGTTCGATAATATTTAATATTTCTATGTCAATGTACTCAGTTTTCGATTCAACAAAACAAAATTCTGATAATGACATGTATAATGATTCTTTGGGCATTAAATTCATTAACTATTTGATGAAAATAAAATAGTATAGGAGTGCAATGTTTTTAAAATTAATTAGAAATATTAACCAGTCTTAATAAAATTATATCAAATAATATCTCTTAAAAAGTAATGATATTTACCAATAGATTATATGCCAAAAATTATCTTTAAAAATCAATTAATAATTCCGATAAGAATAATATAATAAGCAAAAAAATTATTTCTAAAGAATGGGAGCTTAATTTATTACATGTAATTCCAATCGACATTTTCTTTCGTATGAGATTTTTAGTGTCAGGAGCGCAATAGTTAATAAATTTACTATTATCAATATTTTAACATATTTTTCTGATGCATATTTGATATCTATTAATTCTTAGAAAATATTAAAAAGTAAGTTCTATTCACAAATATTGCATGTTTCAATTCAATTAATTATCCACTTTAAAACAATATTTTTTCAGTTTAGTTTCCGTTTAAAAACAATAGATGGCGCAAATGAGCTTGAATCAGCTTTTAGTCAGTTAATGAATCAATATGTTATTCTGTATAATGTGTATAAGCATTTACACATACATTAGGGTTTATTAATGCTCTTTCAATAAATTTTATAATATAAACAACATTGAAATAAAAAAATTGAGAATTATGACATAAACAATGTCTCAAATTTTCACAGGCCCAGATCGGTCCTGCGATTAATCCCATCCACTGTTTCATAATAATAAACACATAAACAACGTAAGCAAACAGAAATCAAGAATTCGTCAAAGGCGCCATCTATCGGATTCTCTAGCGTCGCTTTGTTTACCAATAAAAGCTTGATTACAACGACCCAATATTTAGTGGCGCCATCTATCGGATTTTCTCGCAGATGAGCTGTCACCTTATATACTAACATAACTTATGTAAATAGGGGTCCTAGCTGAATTGATTATACTAAGTTTTGTACATATATTTTTCATATGTTCTATTTTTTATATTTTTCTATTTCCTTTGCTATGTCATTCCACTTTTTGTCAACAAATTTGTCATACAATAATAAAATATCGCGCTACCATGTAAATTTCTTTTGGAAGTACTTATAACTTTTGTGACAAAAAAGTTATGTTATTAGACAAATTAAATGTCTAGTTCTGTGCTACTAATCTAATTAAAAAAAAGAGTTCCACGGCAGAAAAGCTGCACACCTCAACAACAATTAAGGACCAATGCTTCTAATGTTCTTTCATTGAAAGATGTAAATAAGCTTTCCTTAGAAATTTCATCAATAGCATACGAGGTGCAAGTGTTATACACTTGAAAGAATGCTGAATTTATAATTCAGCATTCTTTTTGAAACATTTGATTATAATTTTAATAATTTTGTGAACTTAGTGTTATTTAATTGCGGCAAATGGTACGAGATTTTCCAAAAAATGTCACTATTTGTAAGCGAATTGAATGAAAGAATCTAGTTGGTAATTCCTTTGTTACATATGCAAGTTTCTATATTCTTCACAAAAATATATATATCCCAGTGTCTTGACAAAATCATTTCACCTATTACTATCATTTATAGCGATTTCTCTTTAGAGAATAGAATATGATGATATTTTATGCTCTAAAGAGAAATCGCTATATCTATTTATTATTGTGATATTATTTATCATAATATTAAAATTTACACTTACACATTTAGGTATGATTAGTATGTTATTAACTATTGAGGAATTAATACACCTGTTATGCTTCATTGGTCTTGTGATAAAATGCAATAGCTGTTCACATTGTTATGTAAGTCCTATTTTCAAAAATTTCTTCGTTAAATTTTATATTATTTTTGTAGAAGCTTAGTTGTAGTACTGTAGCTTACTGTAGTGTTCGATATTTCGTTAAGTATCGATCATACAATTTCGCATTTAAAAATGTTTTGCTTTTTTTTATTTGTTCCATTCAGTTTTAAAATACAAAGTGTTAAAAATGGAAATCAACAAAGAAAAGATGCATTACTTTCACAACTTTTCTTTGTTAAAGGAGAAAATACAGAAGTTAGGCAGTTAAAAATCGGGAATGGTGCTTATGGTTCCGATACTGTAACAGCAGTAAGTGAAATTTCGTTTT
>JAPDSC010012509.1:0-12640 GCA_026290005.1 Latrodectus geometricus | reverse complement strand
TTCATATTATTTAGTAAAAAAATGGAAAAAGTTTCGTAATAGAAGCAGGAGGATATTTCTGAATTTCCAACAAATATCAATGAGCAGTGAATCTTTGCATGATAGACCGCCATTCTTACTTTCAATTTGATGATGTTTGTGCTAGAAACAGGCCCCACTGAGAAGAATAAGTGAAGATGGTTTGATTAGTGTATAAGTTATTTTATAAGTCTACACAATATAAGTTATGTTATATCTATTGATGGCCAATAATAACTTAATTAGGAAGATTCATTAAAACATCAGTTAAATGGTGAAAGCATTTACGATCTTTATACTCATTTTACATCTGTGTATCTCAGTTATTCTTATCATTTAAAATTTATACGAAAGAATGTTACTGAGCATTTTTATAGAAAGTGCTTGCAAAGAAGATCATCGTTGCTTATAAAAAACAGTCATGAAATCGAATAAAAACAATCTGGCAGATTCCAAACCACTACAAACGTCCAAATCCAAGTGAAATTTGAACCAAGGAACCAGAGTTAACTAGTTATTTAGTTGCCAACTTGGCTAAATTCATGATAACTTCTGACACACACACACAATAGAAATAATATTTGAATTTACACCTCTTGTTTGATATTTTGAAACCATACTCGAAATTATTAAATGGAAATATTGATAAGTTATTAATTTTTAATATTTGGCAGTTTAATATAATTGGTTTAAAAACTATTGATATTAAAATAAAAATTATTAATTTTTTTTTACCCAAACCACTCACACAAGTGATTTCTTATTAAATAAAACCAGAGTTTTCTTCATTAATTTTTTCTATGAATGAAATTTTAGTAAGTAATACATATATTAGTAGTCTATAAAATCTAAAAAATATTATTTTGGAAAATAATTAACAAAACTGCCACCAAGCAAAAAGGTTAACAAATGCGTACTTCCTTTCTAAATTTTAAATAATTTTAGAATTCTAGTTAACAATTTTTTTTCAATATTTTAATAAGAATTTTGCATTATTTTTAAGTAAAACATTTTTATTTCCATAAATTTTTCATTTAACAAAAAGTTGTTTTAAAAGTGCAAATACGCGTAATTATGTTTTTTATCTATAATATTTGTTACACTACATTAATAAAAATGACATAGTTTTAATATAAAGATATTTTATTTAAGAGAACATATGGCAAAATTACCAAAAAACAAAATTATCTTCTAACAGGAGCGACAATAGCAAAATTTCCTCCCGCAATTGTATACCAAAAGATTGATTTTAAATATTATAATGAAGCAAAAAATCAGTCATTCATTGAATACTGAAAAACCACTAGATTTTTTTAAGAGTATAATAATATCGCAAAATTAAAATTAATGCAAATTAATTACATTTCATTATTTTCGAAAACATTTTTCTCCGATATTCATAATTTTTTAAACAAAGTAATATACGTTCTTTGAAAAATTATCGAACTCGAAACTTAGAAAATTATACTCGTAAAATATACAAAACTAATAATTGAATGAAGTGTAGACAGTGTTTTCTAAAAAATTTTATAAAGCATGCAAATTTGACATATATGCTTGAGAAATGGAACTTTCAAATGTTGAATAAAAATCATAGTATTTAATAAAGAACTTCACACAATTCATGCTAAACTCAGTTTCTTTTTTTATACATTTCTTTGAAAAAATGCTATATAGCTCCATTATTGTTAGTTAATTTGGAATAATTACATTTAGAATACTATTTAGATTTTTGCAAATACATCCTTTAAAAGCAACAAATGTGAACAGTCCACGTACTCTTTAAAGAGATCCCCGAACAGGAACTGATAATTTTCTCAATCAGTAGTACAAATCATAACCTTTACAAATATTTTAAGAATTTATGAATTGAGAAAAGTTATTCAAATAATAAAAAATTCAAAAAACTCTTTGAGTTTAAATTATCAGTTCAAAAACCGGTGACTTGATTTCAAACCCAATAATGTATTCAAGTGAAGTTAAAGAAAATAATTCATCTTCAATGAATATAAAAAATATAAATTTTATCTTCTCTTTCCTATTTTGGGATAAAGCACGTAATAATTTGTGATTTCAGTATCCTAATAGAAACTCCAAATTCAAAGATATCTCTTTTACAGCATGAAAAATGATGCCAATATAACATTTTGAATACATTTTATAGAATCAGTGTATAATTCATGTAAAAATTTAAATTCAAATCATCAGTGTAAAATGAAAATATTTTGATACCCTGTTTATAATTATATAGTCTTACGCTTAAACATTATCAATACAGATTTACTTGATAATATTGTAAATTAATAAAACATTCAATTTTAATTAAGATATGTTGCTACATTCTGAAAGTTTATTGAAAATTGTATGCAGCCTAAATTATGTTAATACTTTAATATTATTTCGAAGACCCCATAATTCCTTAAATGATACGCAATATATAATTCCTTAGTTCTGATATGATATTTTTGTATGTTTAATAATATGAAAAACAAACTTTGAAAATGACAGTTAAATGTTTTTTTGATAATTGTTAACTAAAATTAATGAAAACATTTAATCTTTTTTCTATTTGTGATGTTCTGCAAAAAAAAATGATAAGTTTTTTTTTTTTTTTTTTTTAAAATTTTATTATCTATACACACACATATATAAAAATTTTCTAAGTTACACTATGTCAATAGTGTTCAGTACACGATTAGTAAAATTTACAAGAAAAGAAATCAATTTAATATACAAACGTAATGAATGTTAAAGACATAAGCATTAAGCCATTTATACCATTGATAATAACTTGTCTAATTTATAAGGTTAATCTTTATTTTTGTTTACACTGATACATCATTGTGTTTAAAAACCATTATTTATGATAAAAAGTAAACTTGAAAATAAAGTGGACATTTTGAATTCATAAATAAAATTACTTATTGCAGGCATACTATTGACTTGAATTATAAAACAATTGATCAAAATAAAATATTAATATAATTAGATAACTTTTACTATACAAACAATAATTGATTTTTCATTACGTTATAAGCAATATTAAGAAAAAATGCTGCAAAACACTGAGAAAAAATAGACTATTTTTAAGTCAGTATTTTATCTGTTTAACATGGTTTTTAAAGTGTCTTTTAATCTTTCATATATAGATATCATAAGCATTTTTTCAATATGTTTGACAAAGCTATATCATTTTCCCGATACATTTTAAGTTTTGATTGGCTTGAAACATTTCTTTCGCTTTCTCTTATTTAGATGTTCTTATATATATTAAATTATTATAAATATTCAATTGGGCTGAAGTCTAGAGGATATGATTGATGTTTCAAAACAATTTAATATATGAAAAATTAAATTTTTATTAATATCTATTTGATGCATAATTTGGATCACTTTGTTGTCGAAATATTTATTTGATAAGTCAAACTTTTGTGTATTTAGAGAAATATTTTCTTTTACTATCAATAAATTAATTGTTTAATTCATTAACGATTTAGTAAAAACTAAATTTCTAAGATCTATTGGATTTGCAAAAGTGAAAAGAATTGACTTACAGCTGGAATCTCACATTAGTGATTTGAGCTTCAACCATGCATTGGCTTCCGAAGGACTTTTATAGCTAGTAAGGGCTTGACATGACAGATTTTTACACTCATATCATTCACCTGTCACAAGAGAAGAAATTAGCAAAACTCCCAAGCATCTACCCAGAAAGATGCATATGCACAAAACCGAAGCATAATACACATCCCGTTGTTCAACAATCACAGAACTTGAGTTTTTTTAATCAACTGTAGGCATACAGCAGTATATCATAACCAAATCACTATCGTGCACATAGATTTAATAACCTATTTGTCAGTAAATTTTTCATTCTTTCATATTTTTAACACCCTCTTTTTACCGAAAATTTTATATTTTTTATCATTCATTTTAAAATAAAATTGAAACAAGAATTATTTCTAAAACTTATATTTCTGTTCTCATATTTTTTAACCAATTGTAGATATTTTTCATAGCTTTATTTAAATAAGAAAAGTCCCTTGAGAATTTTTCTCCCTTAGTTCCGATGCTTGTCAAGTGCTTGCATGCAGCAAATAGACGGCTTTCTAAGAGAGTTGTTGGAATTGTCGACAGGTAACACCACTACTGATATTGGAATTCCGGATTTTTTTAGAAACAATTAGTGTGGAATTTCTTATGCCTAAATTAACTGCCTTCTTACAGGCTATGCATCACAGTAGCTATAGGTGCAAATATCGGAGCAGTGATCATGATTTGCATTCGACTAATGAAATAGACATTCTAGGCGCAATGGGCTTATGAATGTTCATTTTAATAATCAGGTTTCATTAAAAAAGCCACCTTAATTTAAGATAGTTAAGTACATTTACCTGGTGATTTGAGATAAGCTTAAACTTCGACAATGAAACCTACTATGATTGAAATTTCATTTTCGAACGTCTTAATTATATCTCTGGTCCATTTATAAAATGAAATTTCATTTTACGTTATAAATGGACCCCAGATGCAATTTGAATGAAAAAAAGGTTAAATGATTAAATAATTGAAAGCATAATGAATGGAAAAGGTGCTTTTAAAGATGTAGTTTTGAAACAGAAAAAAAAAAAACCTATTAAACAAATACCTATTAAAATCATCTTTTCCCAAATAAAATCTTTTCGCATATAATTATTACCTATATTTTATTTACCTATAAAATAAGATATCAATATTTTTGTGGTTTCTGAATAAAAATGCAAAAGAAAATTTGTATTTTCATGATATACCTATTCTTGTATACTTTAGTGTTGTCATGCATTGGCTGAGAATAATTGGATATACTTTAAAGACTCAGGTTTATGGGATTAAACATTTTGAACAATAAAACTTATTTTCAGGATGAATTCTTAATAAAATTAATTTTTAAGTTAGTTTAATTTTGTACAAACCATTTTTCAAAAGTCAAAAATATTCAAACGAAATTTTTAAGCCCAGATAATAAAATTTGTGGAATTAGATTGCATCAACCATTTTTTGCTTGATTTACCTTGCTTTTGTTCAATGACAAACAAATTGTCTTAAAATTTCTACTTCGTGTGTTTTCAATTTCTTTTGTTTAGAATTTAAGAAATTCGATTAAGAGAAAATACCAGTCCCAATGTCTCATTCACAGTAAAAAAGTAATATGCATATTTCTACAAATGAAAAATCCAAATAAAAGGAAATTTCTTTCCCAATGTTTCATTCATAACAAAAAATGCTTGGAATTAATGATTAATGAAAACTCCGAATAAGAGAAACTGTCATTCGTTATCTCTCATTTGAAACACAAAAGTCTACACAATAGAATTCTTATCAAATATATATTAATATATCAAGTTAATTTTATATATATTTCACTTGTATTAAATATAGTTAAAACAAAGAATCATAAAATTGATGAATTTCTTTTAAATTATTTAAATGAAGAGTAAATTGTTGTTAAATTTATTATTATTTAATTTTGATTGAAACAATTTTAAGTGCATCAACTGAATATTTCTATCAAGTTCAAAATTCATTGTTGGTAGTAATCAATTAAATGGGTGCCTGAAGCCCTATTTAATTTTTACTCCATGATTGCACCACGGTTGCCACGACCTTGACATAATTACTTTTTACAATCCAATTTCATTGCCTCCAGAACGATCTCTTTTCACAATGATCCCTCAGGGGCCTGATATAAAGATAGATAAAAAGCAAAAAAATCATCCTTTTGATTCGTAATTTCCAAATGGTGCATTGCAAAATTATCTTTTTCTTTTTGAAAAAAAAATGATTTCAAAAAAAGATTACTTATAATTTATATTTCATATAGTTTTACGACTGCATTGAATACAAAACAATTGCTGAAAAGCTATTTACTCTAAAAAAAAGGAAATTTTATCTCGTTATTTTGATCTAAGAATAAAAAGAGAAACAACACATTTAAAATAATTTCCTAAATGCAAAATTTAAGTGTCAAATGCATAGAATTTCTAGTAAATTTATTTGGTTATTTAAATTCAAAAACTCGAATTTTCAATTCAATGATTTCAATTCAATAATCATATCACTGAATGATGCAAATTTTAAAAGTATTGCAAAGCATTTGAGCAAGCAAATAAAATAAAATATGCAATATATTGTAGATCTGTATCTATGGTTTCTAATTTTAAGCAAGCACATTTATTATAATAAAATGTTCATTCAATGTGACTGGATAAATTAGATAATATAAATAATGAACGTAAAAGAATTGGGAATTTTATTTACTTGCAAATAAAATTCTAATGTACAATTTTAATTATTTGCATTTTTATTTTTTTTTTACAGCATAAAAATTTAATTTTAATGAAAAGGTATTTTAAATTATATTTTTTTTATTAAAGGCTTTAGATAATTAAAATGATAAAAATAAATGCATTAGATTCAATATTAGTATTTTGATCATTCTTTTTCCATTATGATATTTAGAATAATTAAAAACATAAAATCTTCTGTAAAAGGAATCATTGAAAAATTCTTCCATCCCAATAGAAAATTTGGATACTTAAAATTGAGACTGTATAGTGGACAGCCTACAAGCAGTTTTGAAACTTTTCAACATATTTTCTGTAATCAAGTGTAGCTTGACATACTTCTAAGCACTAATCATTCTACACGTGTCCATGTAGAAAGTAAAAACGCATCACAAATATTTCTTTGCTCAATATTGACAGATATCATACTCAAGACTACCCACAACGCAGAATGTAATAATACCATAAAGCCACTATGAGTCTTTGATAAAATTAAATTAAAAATTATTGAACTAGACACAGTTTTTTGATATGCATAATAAGTATACTAAAAAGTAATAACTCTTGTAAAGCATTTTAATGTTCATCCCATCTTGATTCCCGAAAAATAAATAGTATGCCATGTACTCGTATTGTAAAGAAAAAAAAAAATTCCTAAATATTTACCTAAAATTACTAAATATTTGTAAAATTCCTAAATATTTACCCTAATAGACGTGTATACAGAAAATATCAACTCAACATCTATTTCTCGTTGATCAACATCGCTTGGTATCAAAAGCAAGGTTTTCAACTCTAAAGGGAGTGGACCTACCATTAGGTCACGAAACTTAACTCATGAATATATTCATGTTAGACTCAAAATATTCAACTAAATGGATCAACTATTTTTGTAATTCAATTTTAAAAGTAATTCGCTCCAGCTGTAATTTTATTTATGAAACTATGGCAAATAAAATAGAAATATATTGTATGTACACCTCACAAATATTATATGCTAATTGTTTTAAATTAGAGTAATTAAATAAAAGTTCAATTGAAGTACTTCTAATATAAGAATAATAATTTTCATCACTTTAAATGCTATATTTAGTGTAACTCACGGTTATCCTACTATTAATTACTATGGCAATAAGTCTAAGAAATGTAAAAAACTAATCAGCATTCTTTTAAAAACTAATTATACTTTAATTTGATTTTAATAAAAGAAACATTTTAATACCTTTTTTTCTCTTCTAGAGCTATTTGTTTTAATATTTTTATTAGTGAATTCAATTATTTGATAACATATTAAATCTACTAAATCACTGAAATGACAAATAGCAAAATATAAATTGAAGAAATGAATACATCAATTTCATTTCAATATATTTTGGTACAGCAAATGCAAATAAAATGTTATATATGCTTCAGACATCACTAATAAGCGTTAATAAAAGCATATTTAAATTAATGTTTTCGTTAGCTGCTAATGAAAATGCTGTCTCAAGTGTTGAATTTAAATGTATAAATTGGTTTTCCGCGTTAGCATTCGAAAGATTCAGTGCAGGAGAAAAGTCCCAAGAATTATCGAATTTTTCATAATTTTTAAGATTCTAGAATTCCCGGATTTATTCATGATAAACTGGAATAATATGACTTGGTTTGTCTATCAAATTTATCGTTCCTTCTTTGCACACAAACTTGAAGTGGGAATCAAACTTATTAACTGTTAAGCCAAAGATTATAAACTGGATTGCGTGTATTTGTCCAAAAAATTATCTTGCAAAAATTTGCATAAAGTGTAATTAAAATTCTCAAATTAGCAAATTTTCAAGGAACAATTCTTAATTTATTTCATCTTTTGAATATTTGCAGCTATAATTGCTTAAGGATTGCATTTGTAGTTGATCTTAGCTACTTGCTGCAAATTTTAAATGGAAAAACTACATAAAGTTAATATTCATGCAATTTATGAATAAACTGTTTATAAAATAAAGAGAAATATTATTTCTAAATTTCTACTTAGTATTGTTATGTATCCTTAACTCAGGAAGGATTTCTGTACAAATTATAAAAAAAAATTAATAATAAATATCGAATAAGATTTAAGTAGTTTAAATAATATCAAAACCGCAACAACAGTCAGAATAATCTTACCTTCATCCTATTTTATTATTCACACTTTCTATAAATTAAAATGTATGATGACTGCTATTTTCAGTCATGAATTAATATATAATAAGTCGATATACTTAAAATATTAAGTATTTTCTCTTACGAGAAGATATCAATTTAAGTAAAGGAAAATTATATTCATTTGAATAAAATTAAAATTATCCATGAAAACATGTGTTCCACCTTGTGGTACTTATCCGTGTCGTCACATGTTGCACATTGTATTTCTAAATATAGAAACGAAAATCAATCCAATTAAAATAAATTATTTTTAATAACAAGAAGAAATTCAGTGTAGTGTAAAAATATGTTGATAATATTTTAATGACAGTAAATGTGTAAGTGAAAACTCACCAATATGATCTCTTAAAATTTAGAGTATAGAGCACAAAATTTAGGTTAATTTTTTATGAATAAATGAAAGAAATAGGAGGAAAAAATTTAGTCTAAAGAAGATATAATTATATTTTCTATTGTAAGGTTTGTAAAATGTTAAAAATATGAAACTGTGTCAAGTGCACGGAAATACTTTTTTATTTTTCTGCTGCTCTTGTATTTTAGCTCTATAACCACAAATTTAAGTATATAAAATATTTCTAAATAGCACTTGATTTAGGTATTCTATATGTTCTGAATTAAAAATCAGCCAAAAAGTTTAAATGGAAAAAATTGACATCAATTTATACAAACATTAAGACTAAATATTTGCAGGTTTGTTATATCACTAATTTTAAAACGGTAAATCTTAAGTATATGAAATCTAGAAACAAATAAAATGAATTTTTGAATGCTTAAAAATTCCTATTGTTTAAGAAGTTATAAAATATTGAAATTGGAATTTTTTCATCAACTTTTCAATGTGTTTCTATCTGCAAGGTATAATCAGGAATAAAAACTTATATGCTGCAATGGCTAAAAAAGGTATTTTTTTCAAAAATTAAAAATGGCAATTATTTTTTACTAAATTGCATTGTAAGAATGTGGAATTATATGAAGATTCGATATCGTTAATATATTTACCATCTATTCCCAGCTACTACTCTCAGATGACAATGTTAAAAGGAAAAAAGAATCATAAATTTTAGTTCTTGAAGTAGAGTTTCAAAGTGATACATCGTTTTAATTAATCAGATCACGTAAGCAACCAAATAAGAAATTCAACTCGTCGATAATTCTGATTTAAATTAATTACTGGTGTCGTAGACGTGGAGTACGTGAGGGAAAGGTACAGAATCTTTTCGTGGTTATAGAGGACGGATTTCATATTTCCCCGAGATATCAATAAGCCTAATACGAGATTTGGCTGATATTCGTCAAAACTTTTAGTTGTTATGAATATATTTTATTAGGGGTGTAAAAAAAATTATTATTCGAAAATTTAAATTTTATTTTTTCTTATCATACATTTTTATTTTTTAAAGGTATAAATATACCTGTTTATATTAAATATTTTCTTCATTTGATTTAATGTAAATTTTAATCAAGTTCCTACCATTATTGTTCTATAAAATTACATTCATTACAAACAGTGAAATATTTTGATTATTTATAATACTTTATCACTTCTTTAAAAAATGCCTTATATAAAATTCAATGATGCAGTACTTTTATATAATAGCATGTAAATTCCGAAATTTCACTGTATCTGCTAACTCTATTCACCAAAATTAATTTATAGTGTAAAAATAAAACATAATGAAATCTTATTAAATCTAAGATTTTAATGTTTTTCTTCCGCAATATACTATGTAATACAGAAAACACATATTTAGCTTAAAAAGTCTTATTTTTGAAGCGAAGTTTTTTAAAAAAAAAAACTCTAATGTAAATGGAAAGTATCATGCGTTGTAAAAAAAAATTCAAAATAATATCCTAATGTCCATAATTTTAATGCGATTCTGTGAATTATGTATCTCAATAAAAATAAGTTTAACGGAAAAATTAGTACATTTATGTGTGTTTAATAAAATGTGTAATAATAGAACTTATATAAAGCGAATTTTTTCATGAAATAATATTATAAAAAGTGTTTTTGCAAATATTTTTATTCAACATCAGGATGATCAAAAATTTATAGTAGTTCAAATCAAAATTATATGTATAAAGCAAGTATGCGAGAAAGTTATAATCATTTTTTTCCATAATTTACACGTTTTTCTCTTAAACAAATTGTATGTTTCGAAACTTTAAAGATAGACAATTATTACAATGTATTTCCTTTAAATTATAAATTAATATCTTCCTGGTGCTTTTTATAGCATTGAAGCATGTTTATAATTCTTCTCGTGTAAATCAGATTGTTTTTTTTTTTTTTTTTTTTTTTTTTTTTTTTTTTTTTTTTTTTTTTTGTAATAACTGTATTAATTTAAAGTTAAAAATATAAATATAAATTTCTTCATAAAAAATTTTTAATTTTGCTTCATAAAAAATAAGCTTACTAGATGGATAATTTCATTTTCTTAAATTGCACATTTGAAGACCATATTAAATGAAAAAATTGATACCCATTATGAAGTGTGAAATTTTATTTTGAAAGTGAAAGTATACTTAAAAACTATTAGTATACAGGCACATAAATTGAATATTTTTTAATGCAAAAATGGATACAAAATAAAATACGTGAGCTTAACAAAATATCGAAATTTATTCGATGAAGAAATATTTAAACTAGGGAAGAGTGTTACGAGAAGAATGAAACTAGGGAATAAAGGAAAGAATGTTCTTTTTCCAAAATTAGTAATTCACTCTCAAATTTAAATTTTTGGCGGCAATTTGACATTTAATTCCTCTCCTCATTTTAACTGAGCTAAGATTAATTTTAAAAAAATCAGTGCAAAAACTAAGAACTGTTGAATTATAATATTAAAATAAATGCATTTGTTAAATGCCGAAGATTCCTTTTTAACAAGGCTTCAAATTCTCGTCAAAACTTATTGGCGAAAATTCTTTGCCCACGTAAACTAATTACATACGCTGTAATCAAAGTTTCGAAAAAGAACATATTTTTTTATTTTAAATTAGCTGGAAACAAACGTTCTGGTATAATTTTTTTTATCCTCCGGTTCTACCATTCTTAATACTATACCGAATAAAATTTCATTGGAACAACAGAATAAGGATTTATTTATATTGATAGATTAATTTTAAAGTTTATATTAGATCCTCATTAAACTTGCAATCGATTGAAATTCAATATAGCCTACAGAACACTCAAGCGTAATATAAACGGATAAATGCAAGTAAAAGCCAATAAATTATGTTAATTTTTCCTGATGCAAGATACAGCTCTTTACTGTAGTCACAGATTGTTCTAAATAATTCATAATCAGCAGAATTTTTAAAACTTATATTTTCAATGGCTGAATAAACACTGAATAAAGAGAAAGATAAATGATAAGTAAATGATATCAACAAGAACAATCTATGCAGTTTTATAAGTAAATTAAATAAATTCTTGTCAGCAAAAAAATAATAAAAAAGGCATGTTAAACTAATCCTCTGCTTTCTCAGAAAGAGAATATCTTACAAATACGAACTGTTCTCTTTAACAATGAAAGTAGGAAAAAATAGAAGGAAGACATTCGAAAGAAAGAATTTTATTATTTTGACATTTAAATATTCTGAAAAAAATTCCTGTTATTGTTTTATTCGATTTGACAAATGGTGTTTTGTTTGAAATGCATCTAAAATTTCATTTAAAAATTTGAATTGCGCAATAGCATATAATTTTCATTGTATGTTCCCAAAATACTCAGTTTTCAAAACTTTCTAGTAATTGATTCTATCCTCTAGTGGCAAAAAAATGTAATTTCCCTTGATTCGTTAAAATGATTTGTTTCAGTGCATTACACACATATATACATAAATTGGTGCGTGTATGTCCATTTTCTTAAACTACTTATAGAGGAATTTAATATCTCTAAAATAATATTTATTTTTGAAAATAAAAATGGCTACTGTTGAAAATTTCATTAGATTATATTCAATTTTTGAAACTTGAATTCTGGAAATATTTCAAAATAACTCCATGGAACAATTTTTTTTTATTTGAGAAAAAATTATTATTTGAGTCTATGCAAAGAATTTTACCAGTAACAAAAAATGTTTTCATGTAAATGAAACTTATCAAATATTTTCATTTG
>JAPDSC010012506.1:11217-25990 GCA_026290005.1 Latrodectus geometricus | reverse complement strand
ATATATATATATATATATATATATATATATATATATATATATATATAAACGTTAAGCTAAATTTAAAATTATCATTTATAAGATATATGGATCTGAAGATGTGAACTTTAACTAATAGTGGTTTTGGAAACTTTAAGAATTTTGAAACAGGAAAATACTTTGGAAGAATATTTTTCCAGTTTGTGATGGTGCCTATTCTAATATGATAGCACATAAAGGTACATAATAAATATAAATAATAGAATATTGTTACAACCAAAAAAAAAATTCATTGATCTGGGCATGTATTGAGGATTGATGAGAAAAAAATTGAAAAAAGGTTATTAGATTGTTATACAGAAAGTCAAGAGCTAGAGGAAGGTCCAGAATTTGGTGGAAAGCACAAGAGGCAGAGGAATTGAAGGTGATTGTAAAAGTCAATTACATATGAAAGGTGCTCAACAGAAATTAATGGTCAAAGATTTTATAGGAAATTAACGTTCTATACAGGCTGTAATATCACGATGATGAATGACGGAGTTAATTACTTGAAAAATACTGTTTTGATCATCATTGGCCATCCAAACAAGCGCTTCCTAATCAATTCAAATTTGAATATTAAGTAAGCAAAATAGAAGTACCATTAACTGAAATAATAGGTTACTAGATACTTTATAAAAATGCGGGACCATATAAACTTGGGCTACACGGTTTAAATTTGATAAAAATCAAATTATTATATACAGAATAGACACTACCAATCATAATGTATCTAATGTACCAATGATAATGATAATATTTTACTAAATAGCCACGGAATCATTATTTCACAAGCTTCATCTTGCATCAGATGTTAAAAGGAAGAAACATAAAGAAAGAGAATTTAGAGAACTAGTTCTTCAAAAGTAAACTTAAACAAATTGAAAACATCTTGTGTTTAATACATCGGAAAAAAATGCAAATATTTATGGATTAATTTTTAACAGATAGAATGGAACAAAATATAGAACTTAATAATAAATGAATTAATGAAAAAGTAAACCCTTAATTATATGGGGAAGAAATTATAAATGAGATAAACACTTCTAATAATTTTTTAATTTTTGAAAAGCAGAATTTAGTTCTATCCTTTTTTTAAAGAACAAATTTAAGAATCTTAAAGAAATAACACTAGAAACCATTGTGCAATCTATTTGAAAATGTTAAAAGAAATGTTAATTTTTCATTGCGGAAAACATGTTGATAACATAGAATTTTTTTAAAATTTCAGTGTTGTATTTTGCAACATTAACTTAATTTCTCCTTTTCGCAAAATTGTAAACATTTATTTATTTAATTTGGATTTATTTTTATTCAGACACTTTGCTCATAAAATAAACACCTTCGATACACTCACATTTAATCAACTGAAATTTGCATTAAAATTTTTATTACTTAATTATTCTCAAGAGTTAAATATACGGATTTTTTAAACGTTTGTTAATCCTAATTTACAGAATGTAGTTAATGTTGATAGATTAGTTGTAAATCAAAAGAATAAAAATGCGCTTTGTATGAAAATAAATTCCAGAAAAAGCATAACTATCCAGTGCTATTATTAAATGTAATTTTAAATGCTGGTAATTGTAAAGTAAACTTCAGATGATTTCAATATTTCATTACTGTGCTTTTCAATATGCAATAAAATACTTTAATAACTAAACTATATGACTGCACACACTTTTAAAATTTTCATTTTCAGAATATTTAACAAATGAAGTGCACTCAAAAGGAGTCATATAATATTGTTCAATATAATATATCCTAAAATTAGCCAAAAATGTAACAAATAAGCTTTACAATTCGAAGTAAATTTTCATTGAATATGATTAAAAAATATTTATGTAAAAAATATTAATCATAAAGCACTTTTAAAATTAACTTTTTGAAAATTAGAAGTTGTTGATATTTTCTGTATAAATTTTGGTATTTTTAAGCAATACAATTATTATACTAGGACGAGAATTGATTATTTTTCATTAATTAAAGAAATGAAAATAATCGAGGTTTATTTATAACTGAAAAATTTGAAATTAAAAAAATGCAATTATTTTAAATGAATTTAAAAATACTAAACACAATTCAACTTTACGAAAATATCTTCTTAAGAGATTACATATTAAAAAAAATAATAATTAAAACCAATCTACTCTTATATTTTATTGTATAAATCTTAAAGTTTAAAACCTAAAAAAATGGTGTACTGATCTGAATAGAAGTTACTTTCTTGCTTAAGCAATGTTTTATAAAGAAATCACAGAAAATATTTATAGTTTCCAGTGATAGTAAGAAAGATATTGTTTTGTTAATACACTTATCTAAATGCAACACGAATAAATGTATCTATAAATTTATTTAAATGAAAATTTTAAAATTCCTTCTTTCTACTTGAAAGAAGGAATTGATATTTTACTTTTTTCTTATAATTGCTTTCATCTCACTTTTATTTTGAAAGAAATGAAATTAAAACAATTATAATAAAAAAAATTTAATATAAATAATTTAATATGAAAATTTAATATATTATAATAAGAAAATTTAATAAATTATATTTGTGTTTTTATTTGAAGTAAAATAGTGATTAATAATAAAATTTATTTAATATTGAAGAAGAGAAAAAAATTACATAATTGAAATTTATTATAACGAAACAAAAATTAAATTACTGAATTATTTTAATTGTACGTATCTCATATGAGATACCATAAATATTTTCAATTAAAAAATAATTGATGACAGCAATAATAAATTAAAAAAATTATATAATAATTTAAAAAATATTGAACTATCATAAAATCATTTTAAGCAATATTTAATTTACTTTAATCAAAAGTCAAATTATCAGTGGTTCCAAAATAAATTGTTCTAAACTACTAATTTGTTGTAAATGTATTATACATAGGTAACTATTTAAATAAATATCCAAAATATCAATATATTAGCAAAAAAAATGGCCGTTTCCAAGTTACAACAATCATTAATGTAGAATATAACTTTATTTCAATGTATGATTAATTTTAGAAACATTTTCTCTCATGTTTCTAATAAGAGTGTCAAAACGAAAGAAGATAACGGATTTTTTAGCACCTCCCAATTGTAACGAGGCGTGACTAAGTTAGGCCCAGCCTCAGAAGCTCTGACTGGATAAACGCATCGCTATGAAGCCCGCCTACCTCGTATTCTCAGTCCCAAGATTCAATTTACTAGGTGCTCGCCATTCTTTCTTAACTTATGAAAGGTGGTTACCATGACAACGTTTGTCTAAAGCAGCATCTTGATGTCAACAAATGAAGAAAGATTTCTTCGATCACTTACTTTTTTAATAAAGAAAATTAGTTTGGCCAAAAGATTTTCATTTTTCTTAAGTCATTTAATTCCATCGTTCTGATTTCTAGTAATTGAGAAATGCGAATCTTATATATTGCGAAAGTATGTCAAGATAATAAATTTTTCACGTTAAGATCAAATAGTCAAACTTGTATTCAGTTTTAATAGTTTGGTAATACAAAAATTAAAAATTTTTGAATGAAAAAAATTGTCACTTATGATTGTCTTGTTCGACAACTCTTAATAAAAGTAAATATGCAGCATTATATGTAAAGTAATTTAATGTTCCTTAGAAAATAATTAAAATAACTGAAATATGTTGATTACAAAGGAAGGCTTTAGATTTTTTCTGGTATTAATTTGAAATATATTTCTAATTACTTACTAGTTATAATTTCAAAACATTTTTAAAAACTTTGGAAATATCCACTTTCCAATTACTGTATTAATAGAATTTAATGCTTAATCAGTAATTAAGTAATAGAGCATATTATTTAACAATATTAGCTATAAACAAGCATTATTTCTTTTGCTGCATTTTAATTTATATTTAATTAAATATTAATTATATTAATTATTAATTATTATAATTATTATAATTAATTATATTAATTTAAATTTATATTTAATTAAATAAAATAATATAAAAGTATTAAAACAATGAACACATTCTAAATTAGTTTAACGAAATTACGTTGATTTCTTTGTTATTTTGTTTCAAAATAATAAGCTTTTCTCTGAAAACGAAAAGTAATATCTTTAATTTTATTTTCATTGGACTTTTACCATTATATATAAATACAAAAAAAGAACATTTGGTAAACAAACAGTAAACAAAGAACACACTGAATCAAATTATATCAATTTGATTGTTTAATTTTTTTTCATGATATATCTGTGAATTGCTTACACCAAATTCCTGTTTTGATTTATTTGCTGTATTATTTTGAATGATATATGCATATAATTTTTTTAGAGCGATTAAAAAAGATAAGATAATCTTATCAAATCACCTAACTTAGGCAAAACAATCTAAAAAAAGGAAGACATTTGAATGAAATAAAAAAAAAAGTGCTGAAATTTCCCAGTGTTTTCTCATTTATAAATCTATCTCTCTTTTATTATATTTGCAGAAATCCTGCATTTCAATCTAAGAAGTTTTTTTTCGGTATTTAAGACAGAAGATTTAATTAAAAAAATTAATTAAGTGCAAGAAAAGTGAAAAGATTTAAATAAAATGCAAATCTAATTAAATATAAAAAAAATTCAAAATCATTGTGTCAGAAATAGAATTGAGACTTTAATTTTTTATTTATTTAAAAAAAATATAAAATTTCTTATGAATAGAGTGAAAATTTAGGTATATATTGTACAATCACAAGTTTTTAAAAACATGTTGAAATGTTTCTTTTTAATCTTAATATTTTTTTTAAATCCATATTTCGTCATCAGCATTGGCACGACAGCCCTTTGTGAACCTGGGCCTTCCTCAGAAGCTTTTCCCAATCTGCCTTTCTCCCAATAATTGATCTCCAATTCTTTACTTTTAGGATGGCGAAGTCCTCATCCACACAGTCTTTCCATCTCTTTTTAAGCTTTCCTCTTGGTCTTTTATTAGAGGGGGTTACATTTAATGCTATTCGTTCTGACTCATTCTGATTACATGCCCTGCTCATCTCATTCTGCTTAGTGTTATAGACTTGATAATATCATTGTCATTCAAAATCTTATGTATTTCAAAATTGTATCTTTTTCTGCAGTTGTTATTATCGAAAACAGCACCAAAGTTGGTTCGCAGGAAATCCATATTTAATTGTTGTATATATATTATTATGTGAAAATATTTCCACATATGTGTATTTAATTTACCACATATAAGCATTTATGAATGTACATTATATTAATTTTATTCTCTAAATATACTGCTATGCATATAGAGAGAAAAATTTTTTTAAAATGAACATATTAATACATATATGCAAAAGTAACTATATAATATTGATAAAATGCTGTTATGCTATAATTTCTTAAACTATTATGTTTTAATAAGGAATACATTGTTAATTTTTATCAAAATAATACAAAATATTTTACAATAGGAAGCTGTGTTAGAAAGCCAATTGATTTTTTAGATGAAAAGTTTCTTAGAAACAGTAGCTACAAAAATTACATATTCTGACTCCGAATGTATGACAATTACTTACAGTGAAGCTCATATCAATCTAATATTGATATGAGTTCTTTTCATTCAATTTCTAGTATTTATTCTTCTTTTGATGTTAGTAAAAGCATGAAATAGCTGATATCAATTTCGCCTTTTGTTGCGATCCTATAAAGCCAATTTAGAGGGAAATATTTTGTCAGGACGTCAAGGTAATTCACATCAATTACAATGAAAGAAATTTAGCCCTATTCTTGTCTTATATCATGACAATAGAAATTGGGTTTATTCAATGTATGCAGTGATGATTTCAAGCCTTTGCAATACAATTTTTAGAATTAGGCTTCAAGCCAACGACAGAATAATTGTGAAAATAAATCGAAATGTAATAAATCATTTCTGAAAAATCCGATTATCGCGTTGAAAGAATTATCAACAAAGACTCTACTGCTTTTGTTGAAATATTTCTGTATGAATATAATGGTAACTAAGTTAAAAAGAGTTTATTATAATTCAATAATTTTTTGCTATACAAACTCTCTCTCACATACTTCATGACAAGTGATAATTATTGTAAGCATTTTAAGACAAATTATTTTCTGTATTTCAATAACACAACTAAGTCAAAATATAATATTCATTGAAGATGCAGCGTTTCTTTTTAAAGACATAATTAAGTTGTATGCTGGTAATAATTAAGTGTATAAAACGTAGGTTATAAATTTTCATATGAAAAAATAAATTTTTCAACGTAATAATTATGTAAACATAAATTAGGATTAATTGTACTTTAGCGCAGATACGTGTTCTCTAAATTCAGTTAAAAATTTTCATTTAAGTTTGTAAAAATGAGAAAGAAATTTGATATTTTATACACTACATGTGAATACATATTATTTAAATGTGTGTTTTATAATGAGTTAAGGAATTAAAAGAATTTACTTTGTTTTAAAGAGTAGCAATTTTTCTAATCTCCAAATAAAAAATTTAAATGCTTTGTAGAACAAAGACATATGTAATTTAATTCAATGTAGTTTTAAATGCATCAATTCAAAATTAATACAAAATAGTATTAAAATAATTAATATTATCCAATAATAATGCATAAGAAATTATGGAGGTAATCTAATACAATAACAATCATAACCAATTGATAAATATCATAATAAATGCAACAAATAATTTGCATATATTTGCTTTAAAAAGTTGTTGCTTATTTTTGAAATTATTCAATAAATTTATATACTATATTATATTATTCATTCATATGTTTATATTATTATAAACTTACAATTTTACAACAAACTTATGTAATAAATATTGATTATTGCCAACCAGTCTCAATAATTATGCTTTTACTTAAGAAGTTAATTTTATCTATATGTTTTAAACTTTTTTCATATTGATATTTAATCGGTAAAAATATAGCTTTCAGTTACAAAATAGATTGACTAAGCTTACAGAATGTATGTTCAATGAAATTGAAAAGAAATATAGAGTATAAGCGATATTTTAGTTGTGGTTTTTATTTCCAATTTTTATTGATATTTGAGAAGTTTTGTTAAATAACATTTCCACTAGAAACAAAGTAAAATGTACTTAGCATGACATTTAATGAGATTGCGTTTTCGGAATGTGAGGTTATGAGTTCAATCCTGACTAATTTTGTGAACGGAAGATGGTGGTTGCTTTTATAGCTTATGCATGTACATTTCTCATATTGGCCACTTGCATCGCATATGTAGTGTCGAAAAATACAGTAAGTGTCGAATGACCCAAAATATATTACAACGTTTTTAACAGTCCGAATATCCTTATTCTACAGTCTAAATAAATATCAAAATAACACCTTTCTTCTAGTTATTATTTATTCCTGCAGTAACCATGAATTATGATTAGATAAATACTTTATAAGTTTGTTTTATGAAAAATCACTGAAAAGAAATTATTTCGTTAACAAAACAACTATTTAATAAACTAGAATAACTTTGTAAAACATTTTTCCTAATAAATAATTCCTAATCAGTGTCAAATGGAAATTCAGACAGCCTTATCCTTCCCCTACAAAGAGCATTAACCATTTAAAGTTTAAAAATACATTTGATAAAAACAAACTTTGACTATATTTTTACCAAATTTTTGAATCTCTATTACTGTCATATGGATTCAAGTAAAATATTTAGTACCTTTGAATCTGAGACTTTAACAAATTATAAAATTTATGTTACATCGACTTATTATGGATGATATCAATATGGATGATATCTGTTATATTTTTGCTTATACCGTGTGTAAATAATAAAACAACACAAATTATTTATAGGTATTTTATTTTAAACAAGCATCAGAATTTCTGTTTACAATTTAAGCAATTTATTTTGTATCAAATCATGAAATCCCAGTGATTAATAAATGGATGTAATAAAAAATGTCATCAATGTTTTTACTTTAATAAATTCTTAAAAATCAGAGCTCCTTAAAGATTAATGATAAGCCAAGAAAACCAGGAGGGTTCGTTTATGGACAATTGATGATTTTCGCAGATTAACTCCTACTTTATTCTACTCCGCCCCTCGCAAGGCATCCTGGTTGCACCTGATACAGAACTCCACCCTAAGTGTCATTAAGAGTCACCAAATTAGTGACTGTATCACAAATCCGGTCAAAGATGCAAAACCCCACCAAGAAATTTCTAAAGAAACTTTCTCACAAAGTAGAGAGGAGGGTGATACAAAAAGGAAGATGGAGAAGAAGAAAAAAAATCCACACTTCAATCACAACCTCTGATTATAGACACCAAAAGCGATGGGGCTGCAACCACCTTCATTATTTTGACACCTAAAACAGCTCTAGGGTGACTTTTTTGTGCCATTAGGCTTGAAAGCGCACGACTTATACACCTCTAATTACCAACAAACGGTTTGAAGAGCAACTCAATGAGAGAGACTTCGACTGAAGTCATCCCTCAGTCTCGTCTTCCTGCTTAATATGGGTAACAAAAGTCTAGTTGGTCCATCCTCTGTTATTACCGACTTCTTTTGCAGCTGGCAGTTTTTTTCTGATCTGATGATCAATTCGAGAATGATGAAACAGAACGACAAATAATCTGAGTAATCATTCTGTCGAACAGATTGATAAAAAAGGCTTCTTATCGCAAAAGTTAAACAAAAAGCTTTTGACTAATACTAGTTTTGCTTTGTTGGCGCATTTAGTTCTTCCTTTAATGATACCGGAAGAAAGAATAAGGGCATTTTTAAAGTACTAACTTAGAGTACGCCGCGATTTGGTTATCAGTAATTCTATCACAATAAAAAAGTCTTAAAGTGTAATCCATATTTATGAACATAAATAATTACTTCCAGATCTAGTTTGCTCTTATGCAATTTATTACTTGACACTCACTGATTATTCTTTATACTACTGAAGAACACAAAGAAGTTAAAATATGAAATTATACATTTAAAATTTTCACTTTACCAACAGTGATTTCACTTAGCAAATCAGTTTTAAAATATTTTAGTGATGATACATAAATATCACAAACTATTACGATGTCCTCTCTTTGATCAATTTTTTTATTAATGTCAATTTTCTTGTGAAATATATAAAAATATTGTTTGATAGTTTTATGCAATATTTTTATTATTTTATAACAATTATTTTTTATTTTACTGATAACCATTTCAGTATTAAAAATATAAAATAAATTATATATTTTATTAACATCATTATTATATATTTCGTAATAATACAAAGAAGACTGTGAAAGAAGCAAATTTAAATCTTTAAAAAAGATTTTACAGTATTTCTTATACATATGTATCAGTTTATGTTTTAATAAATTGTATAAGAAATACTGAGAAAGATTTTTTTTCAAGGCATAAGTCTACTTCACTCGCTTATAATTTCATAAGTACCACTAAATTCTATAAGGATATAATACTACAATATTTTCCTACGCACCATCTACTGAGTGTTACATACCTAAAATATTTAAAAAAAAAAAAAAAAAAACTCTTTTCCTTAATAGGAAAATTGAGAATTTTCGCTTAAGAAAAAGTAGGCAATATATCACTCATTTATATTAGTTGATAAAAATAACTATATATTATATTAGTTATATATATAATAAAAATAACTTTATATAAGTTAATATAATAAAATAGTTTCACTTCTTTAAATTATTTCAAAGATTTCTACTGAACAACACAAGAATCAATGACAATTTTCTTTAAAAGCGTATATATAATTTATCCATCTGATAAGATTGGTGTTATGGCAAAGTGATTTTATTATTTTTTTTTAAAAAGGCTGTTTGTTGAAAACAAGTAGCGTGCTTTGAATTCTAGAATCATCATAGGACAAATAAGAGCTGATAAGCACTTGCTTTGTACAGTTGTGTTTATTCAGGCAATCAGGAAACTTACTTGGAAGGGAAGACAGACTTAAGCGCATTTTTTCTTCTAATTTTAGGGGAGTAATCAAGCAGCTATCTACGAACCTCCGGACTCTGTTTTTTTATAATTTTCACTGGAAATGCGCCATATTTTCTTTAAGTTTTTTCCTGTTTTTCTACAAACTATGAGACAGCTGTTGCCTTTTAAAATAACTAAATAAATATTCGCACTAAAATCAGGAGCAGAATTTCTACCCAATAAATTATTTATTTAAGAACAGTTGTGTTATTGGTGTCAGTTTCCTAAACCAGTTCAACTATGCCTAAAATAGGAGCCTTGTTTTTAACATGATAAATGAATTAATGTATCGGGTGTAGTTTTTAAACGAAGATTTTTACGGATTTCACTATCTTATTTTTAGATTACGACAAATTCTTAAAACAAGTTTTCATAAACATTGTTTGCTAGCCATTTTTATTGTTTTTCTTAGCAATCGTAAAAAAATTATTTCCTTTTTTAATAACAATTTTTAAAGAATGAGGATTTGAAATTTTTTCATGTGTTTACTCAAAACAAAATACGTCGCTTATATTTTGAAAAATATTTACATGATTTATTTTTAATGAAATGAGGGCATAGCATATATAATTATTATTTGTAAATTAAAATGGTGTCCTTATTATCTTAATTATATATATCAAACAATATTTAGTTATATTTTAAACCATGTTGTTTTTTTTCAGAAATTATATTTAATGTTTATATAAAATTATATATAATGCAAAATTCTTGCAGTTAAAGAAAAAATAAAATATAAAACGGAATATGACTTAAAGACTGCATGCTAACGTTTGTTTATAATATTAATTAAAATAATTTAATACAGGGGTATCAATGTAATGTAATTCAATGCTAAAGTCAATTTAAATATGTTAGTATGAAAATAAAATTAAAAACTTTATTAAAATGTACGAAGGCATTTTAAAGTTTATTTTGTTGTGTAAATTTTGATAGATGGTGAAATTCCCAGATATGTTAGCTTGAAATGTATAAATCTTCTGCAATGGTTAATATATATATATATATACATTTCAATGAATAAAATTCATTGCTACATAAGGAATAATCAAGTTAAATGTGCTTATTTATACACTTCTTTCGTTTCAGATTCCTCTCGAGATCACCTAAGCATGTTCAACAATCGACAGCAGCCAAAGAAGAAACGAAAATCCCGTACCGCCTTCACAAACCACCAGATTTTCGAATTGGAAAAGAGGTTCCTTTACCAGAAATACTTGTCCCCCGCCGACCGAGACGAAATTGCCCAGTCCTTGGGTTTGACCAATGCCCAGGTCATCACCTGGTTCCAGAACCGTCGAGCAAAATTGAAGCGTGATATGGAAGAACTGAAAAAAGACGTCGAACATGCTAAGGTGTCTGGACCCTCCAAGCATATAATAGAAAACATTCACGACTTGAGGTTACTAAAGAAATCAAAGGATGGTAAAATACTCTGCACCATGATGCCATGAATATGAGCCCTTTGGACTAAGCTGCTCATCATTAGTGCAAAAAACTGTAACCGGAATGTATCATCGAAACTTCATCTATAGCGCTTAAACCAAATAAATTTCTCAGTGATAAGTTCTTTAGAATGTTACTTTAAAGAAATCGACAGTTCCTAAGTTTGTATAGAAGCAGTGAATATTTTAGTATGTGATTTGTAGAAAGACTGACGTAAAACATGTTTTAATATTTATACAAAATAATTTAGAAGCTGCAAAAAGTGCATGTTTGTACCATGCTGATATACTTACTTGATTTACTATGTACTATGCTAATATGCTTACTTAATGCAACAGATTGGTTTGTTTGTTACTCTACTGTTACTTTTTTTAAAATGAAAGCTAGTTTTCAATGTTTCCGAAGATAAATACTTTATTCATTATAAATCAGAAAACAATGGTAAACAATACCATTTAAAGTTACTGGTTCTAAATTTCTAAAGTTAATAAGCAAACTGTTAAATTTATCGAAACTATTTGTATTACATAAAGGTATTTAGTATAATGAAAATATATAAATATCAACACTTTAGACGTATTATACATTTCCATTATACACAACAACAGTCATAATGACAATTATTTATGATCTAAGATACTCAATTTACAAGGATAGAGAAAAATTCTTGAAAATTTGAAACATCATTTTACAAAATCGATATCTACTTTACACACCCAGGAAATTTAGCCGGAAATGGTGTCTTATAACTTTAACTCATAATCAAGTTAATCAACGCGTAAGCTGCATAACTATCTTCAACTTCATGTCTCGCTAAAGAAGGTAATTTAGGTTCTATGAATCTTTAAAAACTAAATATCATAAAGAATGATTTTGGGCCAAGTAAATATAATGATAGATGTCTTTACCATTCAGTCTATAATGAGAATTAATAATTGTTTATTAAAATTACCCCTTTGTGTTTCCTAAAATATTCTTTATAAAACAAACAATTGACTCATACCCAAAATAATACCACTATCATTTTTATCATCATGCTTCTAAAGAACTTATTCTGAGAAATGTATTAGCAATGTAGCAATGAGATTACCATTGTAATTTATGTATATAAACACGAAGATATGGTATACTACAAAATTTCATGCTCTAACGAAAGTTTATTTATTTATTAGACATTATTTTTTCTTGATGGAAACAAGCATTTCTATACTTAAGTAAATATTTTATTTTTATATTAATGTTCACACAAAAACTTGATCTTCAATTAAAAATGTAACCTGAAAATATGAATATATCTATTTCAATTACAATATAAATCTGAAAATATAAAATTATAAACTGTAAATGAAACCTTTGTAGTTATATAAATCAATAACAGATAATATTTTACTTTAGGAAAATATTTTCTGTTTAGCATATTAACATGAGTATTGTTTGAGATGAATGTGCTGTTATCTCCTTTATGTGAAGCAATATTTAATTTATAATATATTTTTATGATATTTGTTCCTTAATTTATTTTATTTTAATTATAAATAAAACACTTCCGTGAATCTCAACATTAAATATTAATACATTCTTACTTTATTTAATTTTTAATTGCTAATATAATTATCAATTATTTCATTAAAATTTAAAAGTTTATTATTATTATTATTTTTTGATTTCTGAAAGTCAGTATTTTATATATATGTATTTAAACAGATCTTACATTTTTTGCGTGTTTTGGTAGCTTCTTTTATTTATATAATATAAAATACATACGTCAAACAGTTTATCTTATAAATTTCCTATCATCTTCACAATATAAAAACAAATTGGTTAATTTCAATAAGAAAAAAATACAGAATTTTTGTTTCAATATTGAAAAAAAACCCCTTAGATCAAGAATTTTTATTTCAATATTGAAAAAAAAAAAATCTCTTAGATCATGAATTTTTGTTTATTTTACATGCATATGAATGAAATTTGTAATAAATTTAATTAACTTTCAGAATAAAATGTAATTTTAAGCAAGTAAATATAAAAATTAGATACTGTACATGTAAACAAATTATTTTACTTAAATGAGATAAAATGAAAAGATACTGAATATTGAAACAATTAGTTTTTCTAAATAGGATAAAATATAAAATTTTCATTTTTCAATATTAAAAAAAGTAAAAAATCTTAGATCATGATTTTTTTAAGGAAAATTTTTGCACTCATTTGAATGAAATTTGTAAAATTAATAAAATGGCAAAATAAAATATAACTTTACATAAACAAGTAAATATAAAAGTTAGGTAGTTTTCTAAACAAGCAGCCTTTTTTATTTTAAAATTATTGTATGTTTTAAAAATAAACACACTTTAAAGAAATTTATTACGGTATTTTTTGCCCTCAAGAATTCTAGTTCCTCTTTTAAATAATTATTACTTAAGCTAAATCTAGGAACAAAAAACAAATAATTATTAAAAACTTTTCATGTGTGCGCAGATAAAATTTTAGGCAATAAATTCCTTGATTGTAACAAAATATCACTAATATACAGTAAAGGAGTTTTATAAGTTAATCCATTCATTTCTTAAGTATTTTATAAGACAAGCTTAAGATCAACAATTATTCTAATTTTATTGGAAACTTTTGTATAACAATTAAACACAATATTTCATCTTTTATAATCTTTTGTCTGACCTTTTTTCGATTAGTGTGAAAATATTTTAAATATAATAGTAAAACAATTTTATAAATTGATAAGAAAGTATTATTGCTTGTTATATAATAATTGTTTGAAGTTTGAAAAAAGAACTGAATAACAGATACTATTTAATGCAATCACTTCAATACATTATTGTAAATTGTCAATTAATTTTACTATTTATATTCAAAACCTAGTTATTTTATTTATTGTTTGTTACAGTGCAAAATGTTCCAAGGTTATCAACTATGTGTCATAATGGTATGGTCATATGTAAATAAAATATATATGTAAATAAATAAATATATAATATAAAATTGTCTGTAAATAAATTCGTTGAAATACTGAAGCTTTTTATTGCAATTTTTATCTTCTGAGCAATTTTGTTTGCCTTTACCCAACAGGTTTAATAAAATACAATAAATATTAACACAAAATCAGAATTTTATACTATTAATAAACTATATATTTTAAAATATTATTAACAACATAATGCTCTTGAACATAAATAACATAAAAATTAGGAAATTAACTTAGTTTGTAATTTGTATTTACTGTATTTATAAAGAATTCTATCAAAATTAAAGAAACATTGCATTTATCACATTGTACTTTCTCGGAATATTACATATATATATATATATATATATATATATATATATATAT
>JAPDSC010012505.1:0-17671 GCA_026290005.1 Latrodectus geometricus | reverse complement strand
CCGTCAAATAGTATGCCAGCACTTAGAAATTTGTGCTGGCATCAGAGCCCTAATAATATCCTATTATTAGGCCTCTGATGGCATACAAAAACTCATGTTTGTTTTGAAAATAAATCATACTAAATTTTTAAATAGATTTTATCCTTACTTAATAGCTTTTATACAATTCATGTAACCTTTATATGTCTTCCTATGTGAATGCCTTTTTTGCGTGTTAAACTCAACACAAAACTGTAGTTAGTAGTGAAGTAACATTTTTTAACACTTTAAAGATGAGTGAATTACAACCTCTTTAAATCAGATTCTTTTTCAAAATTTAACATTTTCCTCTGCTTTGTTAACTTTTCTAAATATACATTTACAAAACAATCTGTATTATTACCTATTATAGGATGCCGATATCACGGAAACTGTTCATAAATTGGTAGTCTAACATTTGTATGCTCAGAGCAACTAAAATACAAGTTAACACCTATTCGTTACAGTTAGAAGTAGATTAGCAAGACTAGTCAACTCAAATTTTATAAAGCTATTGTTCATTTCAAAAAAAGAGTTGGAATATCAGATAAAATAAATTCAGAAAAATTCCACAATGATCATAGAACTGTTGCCACTCTACTTTACAGACATAAAATTAAATATTATTTTCTGAAGTTTAATCCTGAAGCGTGACAATATCAAGATTTTTAAGCACTTAGGTCACTATCAATATAGCAAAGATGAGTCTATAACAAAATAAAATTCACAGAATTCTAAAAATACCCTATTATTATTGTCAAATATGTAATTTGTAAACTTTCTAATATTACAGTAATTTATTTTTTTTTTTTATGTGTCCTACATTTGCAGAGAGTTCGTGAGCTGGAAAATGATTACCAGAAAGTGGAAAAGAATTTGATGGAATGTCAAATCATCAATTCAAAATACAAGACGATTCAAGAGCATTTGAAAAAGGTTTGTTAAAATGTATAACTATTGTCTTTTAATTAACATACAGATAAATAAGTATCCAAAATGGGGAGAAAAAGGAACATTTAATAATGAATTGATCATCTTATCTCATTTCTTAAAATAGTTACTATCAAAATTGCATATTGAATTTTATTTTTGCTCGTGTCTCTTTAGAGAAAGTTTAATTTTGGTTTTTATTTGAAATAAATCAAATTGATTACTTAATTTTAGGTTAATCAAACAAAGCTGTATAAAATCAGTTATTTCGGAAACAATCTGAAAATTATAAAAAATCGGTTTTAATTAATTTTTTACTACAAAATATGCATTAGTGCTTTTTCAAAAGACATTTATTATTCTTTCATGATATTTGTTTATATATTTATGAAATAATAAATAAAAAAACTACACTCCTCTTCTCAATATACGGATTGAGAAGAGGATTCGAAAGTGCAATTATAAAACGATGTATACTCAAAAGTTGATGTTAAAAAAACTCAATAAATTGCTTAATGAAAAATTTAATGCACACATTTGAACAAATCAGTATCAATTTAACATGGGCTTAATCAATACATATTTTTCGAAAAATTTCCTATTGCTGAATAAGACACACTTCACATTTCAGGGCCGGCGCTAGGGGTGGGCAAGCCGGGCCCTTGCCCGGGGCGGCAATCTTAGGGGGAGGCAAATTGGCCCTAAAATTAAATTTCTCAAACTTTTAAGCATTTTCTCTTTCTAAAATAATTGAGTTTTGACCCATGATATACTAAACTTTTTTGTTCAAAATGAATCATATTTTTTATGCATTAAGATATTTGGAATCAAACCCCTAACGACCTTTATATATCAGGGTGTTTTTTAAACATACAGCAAAAATTTGTTTCGAAGATACAGGGCGAACAAAGTTTTTGACATTATAACAACATTTTATTACCAAAAATTACAGGTAAAGTTTTTTAATCTACAAGAACTGTTGAAAATAATGACCTCCAGCTAGAATAAGAATGCAAGAAATTTAATGATTTTAAAAATTATAAAAATGGATTTGACGAAAACTATGTTCGCCCTGTATCTTCGAAACAAAGCGAGTTCACAAAAATTATCAAAGGAAAAAAATATTCTTAGAATAGTCGAGGGAACAAACCCTTGAATTTTTGGCGCATGTTTAATAAACACCCTATATATATTAATAATGTATGAACTTTTAACTATTTGAAATGTCAAAATATTTGAAATGCAAGAAAACTCACAAGCATAAGAAATTCCCACTTAAAAATAGCTTAAAACTTAAAGAAATAATTTTTTTTATAATTTAATCAAAGGGACACAATAATAGAATTTTTAACCATGTGTCTTAATTTGTCGAAACATGTATCAAAACTTCAACATTGCTGATGATTGCAATTTTTTTACTCGTTTTATTTTACCATTACTCGTGGAAAGGGTTTAGGTTATCTCTTTTAATTTTTGTTATAAAGGGGCGGCATTTTACCTCTTTGCCCGGGGCGGCGAAGCTGCTAGCGCCGGCTCTGCACATTTACATTGCATATCATCTCCTTTGTTTTCTGTTGCCTAAATTATCATCACTATTTTAAGTCATTTAAAAATACATTTCTTTTCAGAAAAAGACTAATATTTTCTAGTTATTTTTTTGTACTTGACGGAATAATCTTGTCTAAACATTAATAGAAAAAAACTTAACTACACATGGAATTTGTCTAACATTATCCTTTTTAAATCTATCATTCACTAAAGTATTTACTGTCCTTTGAAGCATACGGAGTACTAAATACTGAAGATTCTAATAAAATTTTCTTACATTTGCTATTGTATGCAAAAATTTTATCCTTAAATATTCATAATTCTATTTTTCAATTAATACGACTCCCATATAAGCTTTATTAAGGCATATATTGCAATCTTCATGGAAGAAAATATCAGAAATTCGATAAAAATTAATGAATACCAAAACGTTTAAGATTATAAAGCTTTTTAAGCACTGATAATACATTTTTTTATCTGAATTTTTCATTGGTATTACCAACTATCAATATAGCGAAGGATGAAAAATGGAGAGCTCTACAGTATCTATCAAAATAGATTAAACATCATAGGCATGTATCGCCTATTAGTTCATGCTTATCAATTGATAGGATCAAATGAAGGATATTCCATGCAAAAATACGAGGTCTTAGCATAAATATAAACATAAATATATAATAAATATATTTATACTATATATTAATAACATTTGTCCAGCAATTTTGTAATATTATTAATATATATTGCGCAAACATTAATAATATATATAATTAAAAAATTTCAATTATTCTCTCAATAAATAAATAATAAAGAAACAAAGAACAGCTTCTAAATAATCCAAGGAAACCAAATTCTAAGAAATTTCCTTTAAATAAGAGACTTATATTGGAAAACTAGATCCTTATTATTCTTAGTAATTATTAAAGTTGTTTTATCTTACTCGCTTAACAACACCACAATAAAAGTATTCAATTATGCATATAAATGGAACCTTTCTAATTGAAAACATAAGTATACAAATAAATGAAATATGAAGTTTGAGTAAAATACACTATTGGCCATTAAAATTGCTACACCAAGAAGGCGACATGCTACAGACGTGAAATTTATACGAAAGGAAGAAGGTGCTGTGATATGCAAATGATTAGCTTTTCAGCGCATTCAGACCAAGCAGGCGCCAGTAGCGACACCTACATTGTGTCTAAATGAGGAAATTGTTCAGCCGGTTCCTCATACACAAATTTCATTTGAACGTTGTTGCCTGGTGAAAAGTTGTTGTGATTCCTCGTGTAAGAAGGAAAAATGCGTACCAGCACGTTTCTGACTTTGATAAAGGTCGAATTGTAGCGTACCGGGATTGCGGTTTATCTTATCGCAGTATTGCTGCTCGTGTCGGTCGAGATCCAATGACTGTTAGCAGAATATGGAATCGATGAGTTCAGGACGGTAATACGGAACGCCATGCGGGATCTCAACGGCCACCTATGACTAGCAGCCGAGAAGACAGGCATATTATCCGCATGGCCGTAATGGATCGTGCAACCACGTCACGAGCCGTGAGTCAAGAAACGGGATCGTTTGGAAGACAACAAGTGTCTGCACGAACAGTTCGACGACGTTTGCAGCAGCATGGACTCTCAGCTCGGAGACCATGGCTGCGGCTTCCCTTGACGCTGCGTCATAGACAAGAGCGCCTTCAATGGTGTGATCAACGACGAACCTGGGCGCACGAATGGCGAGACGTCATCTTTTCAGATGAATCCAGGTTCTATGTACAGCATCATGATGGTCGCATCCGTGTTTGGCGGCATTGTGGTGAACGCATACTGGCAACGTGCATTCGTCATCGTCATACTGGCCCATCACCTGGCGTGATGGTATGGGGTCCCATTGGATACGCGTCTCGGTCACCTCTTGTTCGCATTGACGGTGCTTTGAACAGTGCACGTTACATTTCTGGTGTGTTACGACTCGTAGCTTTACCCTTTATTCGAGCCCTGCGAAACCCTACGTTTCAGCAGGATAATGCCCGACCGCATGTTGCCGGTATTGTACGGACCTTCCTTGATGCGGAACATGTTCGGCTGTTGCCCTGGTCAGCACGTTCTCCAGATCTTTCACCAATAGAAAACGTTTGGTCAATGGTTGCCGAGCGACTGGCTCGTTACCAAACGCCAGTCACTACGGTTGATGAACTGTGGCATCGTGTTGAAGCTGCATGGTCATCTGTACCTGTACATGCAATCCAATCTTTGTTTGACTCAATGCCCAGGCATATAACTGCTGTTATTACTGCCAGAGGTGGTTGTTCTGGGTACTGATTTCTCAGGATCTATCCAGCCAAATTTTTTGAAAATTTAATCACTTGTTATTTCTAGTATAATATATTTGTCCAATATGTATCATTTTGTTATCTGCATTTCTTCCTGGTGTAGCAATTTTAATGTTCAGTAGTGTACTTACTAACATATTTTTTTTAAGTAAACTAATTGTTTTCTGTCTATATTCAATTTGTAGGAATTGTTAGACTATCCATCACTATTACAAGGACTTGAAGAGAAGTACAAAGAGCAGCAAAGTGACATCGACAGACTTTTGGCAAGTGAGGAAAAGGCTCAGGAGAGAAGAGAGACGGCGAAGAAAGAATTACTGAGGGTGGAAGCTGAGGCTCTGAAAGCTCGTCATGATAAAGAAAAGGTCATCAACGAGTACAGTAAATCTTTAAGACCTAAGCAAATGGTCTCTGAAGTAAGTTGTGTATAATGCTTTTCATTGTTCATAATTAATTAAAAGAAGTCGCTTACAGCAACAAAAATATTGAGTTTTGATTTATTGTTTACATTCTTGTGATTGTTTAAGATTATATAGAATATTTCAAATTCGAAAATAAAAATTCAAGGTAATTCATTGAGATTTGTGTATAAAAAAATGTTTCGAATTTTCAATGTATGTAATCATAAAGTGTCTGATACTTGACACTTTGGTATTATATAGTTGGATACACTTTGGGATTTGGGCAAAGTGGGTAGGTAGTATATTTAATGTGAATCAGTGTCATTTATGTATCATTTTATAAGAATGCCTTTGATTTACACGTACATATTTTTAATTGATTTACGTCATGCAATCGCAATGACTGCTTGCAGAGCAATAAATGATGAATGAAATCAACTTTGATTTTTTTCAAAAATATAAAGTGTCCGACATTTTATATTTTCAAAGAGGCAAAATGTTGGAACTTAACTATCTGGAGCACGTGAGACCAAAATATTCCACATTTTAGGCGTCACTAGAAGTATGTATCTAAAGTCAAGACAACATACATACCGCATGAAAAAACAAGCTGGACAAAGTGAAACAAAACTGGAAAGAGAAATTCAGTGAGAGATTAACGGCTATTGAAGTGAATTATAATGTTTAAAAAATGAAGAATATGCAGCAAAAATAATTGCAGAGCACCGTTGACACAGGATTCTGCAGTGTCAATGATTATAGTTAGAAGACACCTTCATAAACAGAATATTTACGGCAGATCAGAAATTCTCAAGCCACTTGTCTTCAGATGTTAATGCCAAATGTCAGTGTCAAAATACAGTGGCGTCACATACCAAAAACCTTGTCGATTTCATAAGTGAAGGGAAGTAATATGATCTGACAAATTATTTTTCACATTCTTTTCTCTTAACAGAAAAGGTACGCGTTTGAAAGATGCCTCCATAATCGAATGCCCGTGATTGTCTCCTTCCAACAGTGTTGTGGTTTTCTGTTGAACCAATCGTGACTTTCAAAGAAAGGATTGCTGGAGAAAAGTATAGAGAAATTTTAGCTAGTCAGCTCCATCCCTTATTTGTTTCTAGTAAGAGTTGAATTTTCCAGTGAATCTGTGGCGTGGGACTTTGCGCATCATGGTTTGATGAACAGGAGGATAGAGTTAAGTATCTATCAAGGCTCAATTAGTCATCAGACTTAGTCTTTTTAGATATAAATAAACATTTAGTCTTTTTTACAGTGTTCAATTGGAATGAATATCCTATACTGGCATCTCTCCCAGAACTTTCACAATATCATATCGAAGAATGGTACAATATTTTTCTAAACTGCATTACTTAATATATGCCAGTGTTTCTCAACCTTTTAGTATTCACGGCCCAATTTTCAATCATAATTTTCATCGCCCCCCTCCCCACCGCATACAATAAAATATATACAATAATAATGTATTTTGAGTATTTTGGCGCTAAACCTACACTACAACCTTAATTTTAAACTTTACAAATTACCAAGAATACCGAAATTTATTGAAATTTTGCAACACCGATCCTCAGCATTGAAAAACCAAGAATCCTATGCTTTTTTATTGCTCTTGCGTCCCACCATGTCGGGCACTCTCACGGTTTCGCGAGAAGTTTCGATTTGTCTGGAATTTGTGTTGTCAGCAAAAAATTAAGCTAGGAGAGTGCACAGATGTGAACAAATGTTTTCTCATAGGGAGAAGGAGAAAGTTCTATGACGCCAATTTCAATTCAAGACAATCTCATTCGAGTCGATCCTTCTATCGCTATTGAATCTATTCTGAATGTGTATATTATATATATTTTCGTGTAATTGCAATTCACAGTATTAAATATTCACGGCAGCAGACTTATGCAGAATCATGGATAAATTTTTAAACGGGCGTAAGCGAGCATTAGACGATAGACAAGCATCAACAAGTACTCAGATGAGCGTGGTTCCGAAAATAAAATCAAGAAAATATTCTCAAGAATACTTAAATTTTGGGTTCACTAGTACTGAAGTAAATGAAGAAGAAAGGCCCCTGTGTATCATTTGCTCAAAAATGTTGGCGGCAGACAGCATGAAACCTAATAAACTTAATCGACATTTGGAAACGCTTCATAGTGAGTACGTGAACAAACCCAGAGAATTCTTCGAATTAAAATTAAAATCATATGAAAAGCAAAAATCATTGTTTAAAAAAACTTTGTCTGTGAATGAAAAAGCTTTAATTGCCTCTTACAAAGTTTCACATAAAATAGTCAGATGTAAAAAGCCTCACACCATTGGTGAAGAGCTTATTTTGCCAGCCACGATTGATATTGTAGAAATTATGTTTGGAGATAATTTTGCAAAACAAATGCAGTCTATACCTCTTTCAAATGATACTGTTGCCCGTCGAATTGCTGATATAGCTGAAGATGTAGAGTGTCAGCTTTTGTCGAAGTTGAGTTACAAATTGTTTTCAATACAACTCGATGAGGCAACAGATAGTAATAAAGATGCTCATTTCATTGCCTATGTTAGATTTTGTGGTGAGTCAGTAGTAGAAGAATTACTTTTCTGCAAACCAATAGAACTCAAAGCAACAGCACTCGCTTTATTTGCTATCTTAAATGATTTTATGAACGAGGCAAACATAGAATGGAAAAATTGCATCGGAATATGCACGGATGGTGCTCGTTCTATGTCAGGAAGATTCCAAAGTATTCAAGCACTTGTGAAACAAAAATCGCCACAGTGCGTCTGGACACATTGCATGATCCACAGAGAAGCTTTGGCTTCCAAAGAAATGAGTCCTGGTTTGAATATTGTGTTAACTACGGTTGTAACCGTAGTAAATTATATAAAAATGAGACCCCTGAAATCAAGAATCTTTTCCGCACTTTGTAAAGACATGGGTGCAGTACATTCAGCGTTACTATTTTATTGAGAGGCAAGATGGTTATCACGAGGGAAATTTTTGCAACGTGTTTATGAATTAATAGAAGAAATCGCCGTTTCCCTAGAAGAGGAAAACAGAACGGAAGCTGAGAATTTTCGCGATAGTTTATTTGTGTCGAAATTAAGTTACATGGTCGACATATTCGAGAAATTAAATAATTTGAATCTTCAACTGCAAGGCGCAAATACACATATATTGGATACGAGTGATAAAGTTAATGTTTTTTGTAGGAAATTGGAATTGTGGAGCAGAAATTTAAAGCAAGAAAACTTAACAATGTTTGCAAATTTGAATGATTGTATTAAAACTTACAAGGCTGAAGAACAACATGTAAAAGTTGTTTTTGTAACCATTGAAAATCATTTAGCAATGCTAGCAAAGAATTTTAAAAAGTACTTTCTTGCTGACGACAAACTGATATCAAGTTACAAGTGGGTGAGGGATCCATTTCAAAATACTCCCGAAGGACTCTCAATCGAAGAGGAAGAAACCTTCATAGACTTCACGGCAAGCGGCGAAACCAAAAGACAATTTAGTAATAAATCACTCTTTGAATTTTGGGCAGGAGTGGATGATGAGTTTTCTGCACTAAAAACAAGGGCATTTCGCATTCTACTACCATTTTCAACATCTTACCTTTGTGAAACTGGATTTTCTGTGGTGGCTTCTTTGAAGACAAAATATAGATCTCAGCTAAATATAGAAAAAGAACTAAGAGTGTCTATTTCTAATATTAAACCCTCCTTCGAAAAACTTTGCTCTGAAAGACAGGCCCAAGGAAGTCACTAATAATTATTAAATTTGTTTTTAATTTAGTAAGTTGTTTTAATTTAATAAGTTAATTATTAAATATGTCGAAATGTATTTTGTTTTGTATGTGTGTGTGTGTTCTTTCCTTTCAGTCACTTAATCAATTTTTTTAAATAACATTTTCTCTTGGATATGCTCGCCCCCCCCCTAGGGGGTCGCGCCCCACAGGTTGAGAATCACTGATATATGCCAAAAACAGTCATACATTGTACTAATGAAGGATTCTTTATGAATCTAAAGTGTTTGACACAAATACTCAATTTCTGACAATAGTTCTCATTACTGAAACTTTGAAATTTACTCTTTCTGCTTTTTTTTCTTTCTACTGTTACTTATCGAGCTTATATTAATTGAGATAATGTGGTATCAATAATCTCATGTACGCATTTATTATTGTATTTTTTGCATGGGTAAAACCAATTTAATAAACGTTTTGTTTACATTACGGCTGTGACACATTGATATGTACGACGATGAAGTAGAGAGATAGGTGTACTACCTAGAGAATTTCAAAACTTTCGAAAACTTCATTATATATTTATCTCATTTAATGGATGAAATTCAGTGCAAGATATAATATGAAAATGCAAAACACTTTTGTAATTTAATTTTTAAAAAAAATATTAAAATGCGTCAAAATGATGTGCCTTGTAGACATCATGTTAATATGCCTTATAACGATTAGAGATACAACATAATTACTTTTATACATATTTTCCTTAATATTTTTATCAATATTATATTCCTTCATTACTCTGAAGTCATAAAAACAAAGGAAACATGATTAGTTTTGATATTTGAATAATGTTGCAGATGCATTCTCTGGAACTGAAAGACTCCGAAGCAACCGAACAATGGAGAAAACTACGAGAACAACAAGAAATTGAATTAGGGAATTTGCGAAAAGCCTTTGAGAGGATAAAAGAAGCAATTGGGATATCTGATATAGAAGTAAGAGCATATTTTAAATTTTTTTTGTTCATCAAAATTATTAGTATTTAAAGATTTAATGTATGTAGAATCAATAGCTGTACGCATGTTTACCCAAAATAATGGAAGAGCCTCGCTGAAAGAATATTACTCTTTCGTATGTATTAGTATAAGACTAATTAAGTGTGCAATCACAAGTTTTCTTTTGTATTATGCTGTTGCTTATAATCTCAAAGTTATGTTTGAGTGTATTGTACATCATTATTTGTTTAATTTTATTTCGGGTGAACCTAAAATAGCAGACCTGCCAGAATCCCAAAAAGGATAAAGAGAATTCGTTTGGTTGATACATTGGTTACCGCAATGCTAGAAGTATCAATGAGCACTCTGTCGAATGTCATAACAATATACAATGATTAGGGTGAAACACACACCTGCGAAGCAGGCATGAGGAAGAAAAACAAAACGTACGGCTAGATATAAAAGAATTGAAGATATTAAAGGAAATTGTGACCACCATGAAAAAAATTACGTAGACAAAAAAGACTGTTAAATGAATCTCCGCAGAACTCATTATCGACACATGCAATTTTAAGAGAATATAATGAACAAAATATTTAGGCAGAACTGTGAATGGAAAATTCCTTGTGGCAGAGGCAGATCAAAAATCGTGAAAACAGAAGTGCAAGGATCATACAATCAAGACTGCGGATCAATGGAAACTTGATTTTCGATCCAATTTCTTACTATTTACCACTTCGGAATGGGCTTAAGTATGGCATACCCTTACAAAAGCCTCCAACCAAGATTGTCTCCTTAGAATGAAGGATGACGATGGTACCACAATGGTTTGGAGCTGTATTTCAAGGTTTTAAGTAGGTCTCTTTGTTATCTTACATAGAAAAGTCATTAGCACTGACTGTCACTCTTTTGCTCGACCAACTGCAGTCAACACACGATGGACAAGACAATTATTTCTTCTAGAGATTACATTTTAAAAATTCCTTGATTATATTACAATCGAATTGTTCAAACATTTTCTGTGGCTTGTCACATCACTAGACTTAAGCATTATGGAGTCTTCGTGGTTTGTTTTTGGGAAAAAAGTGAAATTACCACATCTACCTCCTGCATCTCTTCGGGCTCACTGGGTTGCATAAACTTCGTGGATAGGTAAATTTCCACATTAATCTGTAACATTTAAAATCCTTCCTTTCGAGTGGTATGGATGTGAAGAGGAAAATATGAACTCAAGTGTCAATCTCATCTCCTGACAATAATTCGGAATTGCGAAGAATACATGGTGATATTCTACAATTCCAAGCCAGTTAACTTCATGTACAGTCCAAGATTAGCTTGCAGAAATATGTGTCTCTTCGCAGGGCCGGCGCTAGCAGCTTCGCCGCCCCGGGCAAAGATGTAAAATGCCACCCCTTTATAACAAAAATTAAAAGAGATAACCTAAACCCTTTCCACAATTAATGGTAAAATAAAACTAGTAAAAAATTGCAATCCTCAGCTATGTTGAAGTTTTGATTAGCAAAAAAATACAAATTTATTTATTTATGTTTTTGGCACTAAATTAAAATTAGGGTTGCGTAGAAAAAAGGAAAGAGTCATTTCTGGTGCATAATTATAAAATACAGAACAAATACTTAAAAAAAAGTAAAACAAATAATAAAACCACTAAATATTAAAACCTTATTACATATTAAAAATACATTTAATCCTAGAGTTGAAATTAAAAGTGTTTTTTTTTTTCACTTTTAATTCTGAAAATTGTTTTATAATTTCTTTAACATTAATTTTTTCAGCCAGGTCATGTTCGACGGCTATTGTTGTTAAGCCGTTTAGTCGATCCTCGGTAGTTGTGGAGCGTAAAAATATTTTAATTAATTTTAATTTGTAGAAACTCCTTTCTCCACTTGCCACACTTATTGGGAGAGTCAGCAATATTCTTAAAACTATACCAAGATTGGGAGCAAAATCCAGGTTCGATATGAATTTTAAAATCTCAACTGGACTTTCTTTTTTGTTTAGCAAAGCCAAAACAGCTACTATCTCGTCTGCCAAGTCAAGCGCGTTTATATCGGATGAATTCCCATCAGTCAACACTGTTTCTAAATCTTTACAATACTTTATATGTCGTTTTGAGGAATATCTTTTAAATCAGAAATATTGTATAAAAATTGGAAATAGTTGCTGTGGGTACTGATCAAATCAAACCTGGATTCGAGTGCATTGATAGCTTTATCTAATGTAAAAAAATAAAATTCTGCCTTATATTTCAAAGCAGGATCTTCTATTTGATCATCTTTTGCCTCATAGTCGAAATTAACATTCTATCTTCGAACTCTATGACGTGGCTCAAAATTAGCTGGTATGTCAATTTCGTCTGCGTGTTCTCCAGCATCGTAAAGTATTTCATTAAAAGCTCTGTCCGATCTAAGATCCTTGAAAAAATCTTCACAATTTTTCAAGAGCTCCATAGCAGATGGTAAATCATAGTCTTTTGTCTGCAAGAGCAGACTTATAGGATTGATACAATTTAAGATTTTGTACCAAATTACAATGCAGCATAAAAATTAAAATTGTTTAACACAACTTAATAGTCCAGAAGCCTCAACTCTTATAGAGTTGTCAACCTCCGAGTTATTACAAACAGCAAGTAAAGCATCGTATATCTCTCCTAATTGATACCTTAGTGGTTTTAATGCATCTATTCGGCTTTCCCAACGAGTATCACTTAGAGGTTTCAAAGTAAGTCCGGAAACATATTTTAATAATATGGTCCATCGAAAAGTTGATGACAAAAAAAAAAAAAAAAAAAAAAAAAAAAAAAAAAAAAAAAACAAATATATTTTTTGTATTATATTAAAAAAATTGGTGGCTTCGAAGGATGCTTTTGCCACGTCATTAACTATCAAGTTTAATGAGTGGCTGCTACATGGAAGGTAAAATGCTCTTGGATTCAACGCATTTATTCTAGATTGTACTCCCGATTTACTGCCTTTCATGTTGGCCCCATTATCGTAAGCCTGTCCCCTCATATCCTGCAAATTCAATCCCAATGTTTCAAGTCTTTTAAGTATTAGAGCTGAAAGTTCATATCCAGTCGATCTTTCAACCGGAAGAAAGCCTAAAAAGCTTTCATTAATTTTAATAGAAACCTACTTGGGATTGGACTTGTCATTGGATACATACCTTACTAAAATTGTCATTTGCTCGATCTTGCTGATATTAGGAGTGCAATCTAGAATTATTGAATAATATTTAGCTTTTTTAATATTAGTAATAATATGAGATGTTATATTTTCAGCTAAAAGAATAATAAATTCATTTTGACTTTCTTTTCCGAGATAGCGCACTTTAGCTTCTTTTTTAAGCACTCTGCGGATATACTCTTCCATTACTGGATCAAACTCAGCAAGTAATTGAATAATTTGTAAAAAATTACCGTTACCGAAATCGTAAAGTTGGTCACTTGTACCTCGGAGGGCTAAACAATTTTGAGCAAGCATTTTTATTGTCCTCGCCCCAATAATTTATTTTATGCGGTAATAAGTCTTTGTGAATGACTGTCAATCATTTTAGAGTACTGTATTCTTTGACTTAATTCAATCCAAGACTTTTGACTTTCGATATGTTTTTTAAAGGTTTCATGTTGATTTAAAATCTTAACGAGGTGCTTCCAATCTTTAAAACCTCCAATAGAAAGGGAACTTAAAGTAGAACCAAAGAGAAACAAATTTTTGCTGTATGTTTAAAAAACACCATGTATAGATACAGGGTGTTAGGGGTTTGATTCCAAATATCTTAATGCATAAAAATATGATTCCTTTTAAACAAAAAGTTTAGTATATCATGGGTCAAAACTCAATTATTTTAGAACGAGAAAATGTTTAAAAGTTTGAGAAATTTAATTTTAGGGCCAATTTGCCGCCCTCTAAGGTTGCCGCCCCGGGCAGGGGCCCGACTTGCCCACCCCTAGCGCCGGCCCTGCTCTCCGTCAGTTAGAGCAGTATCTACATGAGGAACTTTTGTCAAAAAATTAAGAATTAACAAACACTTTTTTTATAGTTTACCAATTTTTTACGACACATGACTGATTTCAAATAAGGGATATAAATTGAAATTGTAAATGAATGAATTCTGAAAAATACATTTCATGACATTAATATGTAAAAATTAAGCAATTCTATTATGCTTTATAAAACTGAATAATAAATTGACGACCATGTAAATACTTTGACAGATGGAAAAAAAGTGCAAAGGGTATTTTTAAAAAAGAAAAATTGAAGGTAAAATTTATCTCCAATTTTTCTTTTAAAATTATTATATTATGATTATTATTAAATTAGAGATTAATATTATCTTGTATAGTAAAGTTATACGATCCGCTAAATGTCGGTCCCTGGAGCACAAATATTTTGATAATTTAATATATTTACTTCAGCAGAATAAATCGTAGTAACAATAAATTGTAATAACACATTTTAGAAGTACTGTTAAGCACTTAAATGTCACGTAATTTAAATTACGCGCTTAATTCCAAAATTCCTTTTTATTTTTGCTTTGATTGGTTTCTTAACATTAATTTCTGTTTCCAGAGTCTCATTAGGCTGAATTTCATATTCAATTTTCGAATGTTAAACAAGTTAAAATATGTATTCTCATTTAAGGCATAAAAGAAAGTTGATCTTGTTCAGTTAACTTTAAAATATGTGGGGAAAACCTGGATTCGAAAACAATTTTGCTAGTACAGATATTAATTTTAATAAAATGTACAATATGATAGAAGAGAATTATTAACAGGAATATTTAATGATAGAATGGAGAACGAAGAAAAATTTAAACTTGAAAGATAGAAACGAGAAGCAGATTCGATCAAAGGTAAGGGTCATTCTTAGGAAATTTGCGTTTAGAAGTAAAAGAAGCTCGTCTTAACAGTGAGATCTCAACCCAGAACATAAAACTTTTGAAGAAATAATTCGAATAATTAAACAGTTAATATCATCTAAAATATTGACTAATTCAGAACGAAACAATAAGTATGTTTTGATAACATCGGAAATAGTTAAATACTTGGGAAGATAACGAAATTGAAATTTCATGCACTCTTAAAAAGTTAAAGAGAAAAAGAATTTGTTGAAAGGTAAATAGAATTAAGAGGATATTCGATTATTATGTGTCCGAATGCTACATTGATTTAGGCACATTTTTTAATAGGATTCCAGAAACTAGACTTTTGTTTCATATTTAAAGCCCAAACTGAGCCGTTCATATAATCCAATTTTAGATTATTTTATAAAAAAAAGTACATTTTATTATTATTCATATATTACATTTTTATTACGAGCATATTCTATATATTTTTGTTCTTCGAAGAGGTACTAAAAAGGAATGCAAATTATCCTAGCTACGCCTCTAGACATTACTCTATTAATATAATTCTTTTTCAGGATGCCGAAGAAAGATTTCTGTCACAAAAAGAAACAAAAGATGAACTTTCAGAATTAGTTAAAAAAGCAGAAAACAAATTGCATGATCTGAAGACAGAAGCTTCAGAATTGCAAACTAAGTATGAGAGTCTGAAAGGAGCAGAGTTAGCTGTTCCACAATTGTAAGTAAGCAAAACTTTAGCCAGACGATAATTAAGTACTTAAGAAAAATTTCTTTTAAATATTTGGTACAAACTAATCATATATTTAATATAGATTTATCATTTTCTCAATTAAATAATTACTCATTTTCAATTACTTAGATATTTTAGAACGTAATCAGCCTCAAAATTAGTATAAATTTCAGAAATATAAAGATTTAAATGCAGCATTTATCATATTTTTATATAATTTAATATTCATAGTTCTAATATTGCCTTCTCTGACAGTAAAATGAATATGTGCACATTAGTACAAATAACGGTTTTTCTTTTTTGAAATAAAGTTTAATATTTAGTTTTAACTAAATATTAAAAGTTTTTTGAATTGGATAAAGTTTTTTTAAGAACTCGTTGAATCTGAATTGTTAAAATCATATCCGTTAAAAGTTAGAATATTCCCCTTGATTTGCACATTCATGATGGCGCTCTTTAAAAGAAAAAATTACGAGTTTGACTTTGCCATTGGTTTTTATAACGCGTTTTTTATAAATGCATCTGTGGGACCAAATGCTTAGGACTTCCAGCAAGATTTTTGATTGATGAGACTTAAAATTCTCATCAATCAAATATTTTGCTGGAAGACAATTACTTAATTACAGCGAGAATAGTTTCGCAATAATCTTTGGACATATTCAACGAAAAATTTTGGATAGTAACACATAATTGTAATATTAATGAATTACAAGATTAATTAATTGCACAATAAAAGGTTTGGCAAGAGAATTTTGTCATGTTAATTAATAGAAAAAATGTTTTATCATTAATTTGATAAGTAGCTTTATAAAATTCTTTTAGAGCTACTGATCAAGAATTTCGTAATCGCGTACGTCAACATTAAATACTGTCATCAATCAACATTAAATATGTATGTGTGTTAAAATTTGTTTTCTTTAAAAAAGAGAAGTCAAAACTTTTAAAAAGAGTAACATATTTAGAAACATCTTTATTTCTTATCTGAATAAGCAACAGTTTATTTGATCACCAAAAATGTTTAATTAGAAAAGTAAAATGATTTGCTGCAGTTATCTAATTAGACAAAAATTTGTTTTCTTTAACTCAAATAATTAAACGGATGACACTAACTTAAGGCAAATAAATACTATTGGGGATATTGTGTACCTTTTAAGAAAAAGCATTACATTTTTAATTTTGAACATTAAGATAAAAAAATTTTTGTTTATCTAAATTTCAAGCTGTCTATGGAATAAATTACCTTTTCTGTTTCTAATTAACTCATTAACAATACTTTTAGAAACAAATAAATGTGTAAATTATAACAAAAATATATAAAACTGGGTTTAATTAATATATAAAACATGAAATTATAAAATAAACAATAATTAAAAATATGTTAACATGTTTATTATAAGACTATTTAGAGCAACGAAAATATGTTTATTGTAATATTATTGATTTTAATAAAATACTAGTGAGTAAAGGCAAAAATTTTAAAAGTAGATTGTGTCATAAGCTCCCTCTAGAAATTCATACAGAATACTGAATTGTTCAAAGAAATCTCTCTTGGTAATTATATTGGTTAAACTACTTATTGAAGGCATTCTTTGAGCATTTCGTTCAATATAATTGAACTCTATTCCTTTAAAAAGCAATATTTTTGGAAATTAAATGTCTAAGAAAATATCTAAATATTGAATAGGAATATTCACAAATTTGTATGGGAAAAAAATGTCCATACTTAACTAAAGACTTATCAAGTCCAAGTTAAATATTATCTTCTCTAAGAAATATATCCATCACACTTGTTTCATGAATGGTTTAGAAGTTTCATACATTGTCTAAAGCAAATATTTACTACTACAGCCTAAACTGAACAATAAATACTTTCTAACTTATTCTCACAATTTCATCATTTTGGTTATTAACAATTATTCTTGCAGAATTTTCATAAAATGTAGGCTTCAGCCATTTTAGATGTGTAGGTGTTAATAACAAAATGCTCTAAGTTATGTAGGCAAATGGTATAAGGAAAGGAATCTGGATATAAATCCACAGAAGACCAACCTTATACCATTCACAAGAAAAATAAAAAGGGA
>JAPDSC010012497.1:44716-58118 GCA_026290005.1 Latrodectus geometricus | reverse complement strand
GGGTGTATTATTTTATTCTTCGGATATATTTTTGTTTTTAAAATACATTAGAGAAAGTTTACAAGTAAAATATTTCAAATTGCTGGTTGTCAAATTTTGCTTAGTTTCTAGGGAATTAGGAATAAAAAGAAGTCACACACGTTTGTAAAAAATAAAGAACAAATGTGTTTTTATACAAAAAGAAGATAAATTACTTAACACTTTGAAAAAGGTATGGCAAAGTTGGCTTATCTGAATCCTTTCGTTTCTTTTACTCAAACTCATGTTAACTTTAATAGTTTAAAGAAAAACACCATAGCGAAATGCCTTTATTTTTATTTAATTTAAAGTATTAAGTTAGAAAATTCTTTTCCACAAAATGTTGGGATTTTTGTATTGTAGACATAAACTTGATTTATATCCAACTTAAATTTTTTAGAAACAAATATTTTTAATGTATTTATTATTTGTCCTTATACAACAAAAATATTTTATTGTATTCGAAATTGTAAAATTGTGAACTTAATAATTTTCATGAAGAAATTTATCTTATTTATCAAACACAATTCTGAATTTTTCAATAGTTTTGAAATTCATGTTTGTTTTACACCATTGTTTTTGTAATTATCTCTTCGTTGAGAAAGGTTTATGAAAATAATAATTTCAATGCCTTTTCTATTTAAAAAGTTCATGCATCAAAATAAATAACTTTATAACCGTAAAAATTTATTATTTGGAAGCAAATCTTAGGTCTTTACATTTAAATACAAATAATTTATTTCAAATTCATTGAAAGAATAATATAAAAATATATTTTTCCTGAGTTATTAAGAGCTTACATCTATATGCATTAATATTATTTTAATGGGAAGACATTATGAAAATGAATTCATGTACAGCCTCGGAATACTATTTTGCAAGTTTTTTATTTTTTTTTTTATTTTTATTTTTATTTTTTATTTACATGTAAAATATTTTGATAATCTTATAATATTAACGAAATAATATTAGTTCTTTATAATTTACTATTTTTGCGTTGCACATTAAAAAGCAAATGATAGATTCAAAGCAAATCTGAGAAATAAAGTAATTTAAAATTATATTTTTGTTTATTTATAATTGAAAATTATATCATGTATATTATAACTAGTTTATTTCTTTTACTGATAAATAATGAAAATATAACAAATAATGATGAAATTCATTATTTAATTGGATTTATTTGTTAATTATTTTCTTGCATATGCTTTGTCAAGTATATAACTTTTACCTGTTTTTTAAATTAATAGTTTTTCATAATTAAAATTATTTCAAAATATTTTTATAATAAACTCTTAAAACTTTATGATTATCATGTGAATTAAGATATGTATCTGAGCCATTATATTCTTATTGTTTTCTGGGTATGAATGAAATAAGATTAATACTTGTATATATGTCTTTTTATATTTACAATATTTTTAATATGTAGAAATTAGTTTTGCAAAATATTGGAAATGATTCATCAAAAGCACTAGCATTTTATATGTTATCTGAAAAGTTTCCAATTTGAAAATTCTTATACACTATCGTACCTCAAACGTCTTTAGTATAGTTGAAGGGGAAATTTATTACAACTATCGAAATGTATTGAAATGTTTTATTTTGTTTTAAATATGATCACTTTGCGCTGGATAAAGTGTGATCCTGATATTGGCATTGAAATCAGCTTGGAGTGAATTGTTCCCCTCCATCAGTTTTACAGAAATATGAATTAAATTATAAAAGAAAAGAATACTTCTACAAACAATTATTACACTATTTAACTGTGAAGCTTTAACTCTATTTTTAAGAAACATTATTGAGTATTTTTATGGAAAACTCTGAATCGATATAGACTTTTGGAAAATAAAAAAATCAAATGTAATTTTCGATTTTTGAAAGAAATTTTAGCTTAATTATTCTTAATTCTTGAACACATAACTCATCGAACTTTTCGGGCTTTGCCTTTTTTTTTTTTGGACATTAAATCTCTTGTGGTTCATTTGAATTGGGTTCATTGATCTTGGCAGAATATCTCTAGAAGACAATTTTTATTTCAAATGAAGCCTTATAAAGTATAATATTTAATTAGAATTTATTCCTTACGTGAAAAATTGTTTTGAAGTATTCTTTGTTGATGGTAGAACAACTCTGGTGTTTATTCTTGAGGTACAATTTTCAATAAAAACAACCATTCTTCAACTGTTGATTTTTGAAATGTAGAATATGCTGCAGAAATTTTATCTACTGTATTTTTATTTTTTTGAATTATAAAACTGAATAAATTCTTGAGGGGATTTCTTAACAACTTCATCACTCACCAAATTTATAGAATTTTTTCATAGTTTGATTTGGTTTTCCTTTATTTTGAACACTGTTTGATATTTGCTAATAAAAGTATTCTCTTCTAATTCCAATTCTTAGTTATTTTCATAGCTCTATTTAAAGTCACTACATTTTTCATCATGTTTATTCGCATTGGGTTGAACTATATCTACAGCAGAATAATAGAGTTTTACATTACTTGTTTATACTCTGTTGTTTTAAGTTTGAATCTCAATTATGAAATATTATGAATAAAACTCCACAAAAATATATGAAATCACTCTGGATCTCGAAACTAATCTGTTCACAAAGAAGCAATTTTGAAACACACTGTTTGCATTAGACACCGAGACATACCGATATCACATGAATTCCAAGAAACAATTGTCTCATGTAAAATAAGAAAAGGTAGGGGCAAAATAACAATCCCTATTCTGAAGAATTGACCGGAAGATAATTTCGAAAAGATGACATAGCAGATAAATAGTTTCCCACTCTTTTCAAATTTCAAAGTATGTGGTGGTTATGTGCGTCACATGCTTTCCAAGTGGTTAATCAATTATTATTATTCAAACCAATTCATACATGTTAATTCACATAGAATTTTCAGTACATTTTTGGGATATTTCTGATATGACATTCTACATTCTGGTAACTAAAACTGCATTGAAATCAATTCAATTTATACTAAACATAGTTACATTGTATAAGTTTTAATTTATCAAAGAACAAGTTCACCAACTTGTTATTTGATGCTGATATTAAATATTTTGTTCATAAATATTTAATATCAGCAAATCTCACATTGTTATGTATCTAGAACTTGAACTGATCACGATTTTTACCAAAATGATTTCTAGTTAAAATATGAAGCAAAATAATTTGATGAGGGATTGTTCTCCGGAATTTTGGGTTTATTTTGCATTCATTACATAATAAAAATGAATGAATATTAATTTATCAGTTTTAAATTTTTATACTAAGGCATGCAGCCTTTCTTTAATAATATGCCCTTACTTCAATAATTGAAATAGAACATATTTCCTCGACTTATACTGCATTTATTAATCCTTATATAAAATATATATAAAATGTGATTTCTGATGTACAGCCCTTATCTAAAAGATCTAAAGTTTTAAGCCTTCTTAACTTACAATAAATATCATATACGTGATATTTAAAGTTTATTTAATAAAACCCCGCAGAAAACAATATTTTAATAAAAGTTAACTAAGAAATACCATTCAGCTTCTGATAAGTAATAAAACACATAACTTTGAGAAAATTTGTGTTTTTTAAACATATGTAATTTTATTAAGAAAATGCACTTTCAAACATTTACAATATTTTAAGCCTTACAGATAAAATTGGATTTGAAAGTATAAATACATTTTCTTAAAACCACAATTTTTCTGTAAATTTGTAAAAACAGATGGTTTAAATCCTCTTCTATAATCTTAAATTAACTCATAAATGTTTGGAAATGTATATTATTTGTAGCATTTTTAGGGTAAGAGATCAATTTATAATTCTTTTAATATTATTTTGTAAGCCTTTTGGGAAATATGATAGTTTCATTGCCATACTTTCTTGTGAAAGAGCTTTTCAATATTCAATACGTATTTATACATATAAATCTATTTAATAATCTATTCAAAGGTATTGTTAAACATAAATCTTAAAACTTCGAAAGCAATATTTAATTTATTGATTTTAATCATTAAATGTATTTATTTATTTTTTGTTGTCTATTTCTACCACAAAATGAGTTGCAATGCCATAAACATTCTTTTAATAATTTGGTATATAAATTTTATGTTAAGTGTAATACAGAAAATTTTCCAATTCTTGTTGCAAAATTTGTTTATAAAATATTATTTAAATTATTTTCAGTCTATAATATTATTTAACTACAGAAAATATTTGAATCTGCTTAAAAGTCAATGTGTTTATTCATTAATTTATAAAAGCATATATATTAAAATATTTTAGTCTAACCGCTTGATTTATATAAAGAAATTTTTCGATTCATAATAAAAGAAAATTATGAAAGGAAAACTTGATACAAATCAATCTGTTAGACTAAAATATTAATTTAACTGTTTATGTCCATTAGGTTTGTTTTGAGAAAAATATAACTTTACTTCTACAGCAAAGAAACAAAATAAATTATTGTGTAAGTAATTTGTATTCTACTCCTGTAATGTTTCTATTTATAGAAAAATGTTAAAAGTTTTACAAATATTTTTTATTTCTTTACACAAAGTAAATACGTATATTTCAAGAAAAATTGCATTCTTTAATCTCATAGGGAAACCTTATATTCTGCTTGGAAAATCCTATTATTTAACAGTGAACATTTTAAACTATATAAAGGAATATACTTACATATCAAAATGAAATTTTAAAAAGTTCAAAGAATGTACTAAATATAAATATTTCAGCTGCGTCCAAATGTAAGAGGTAGACAAAGGTACACTGAAATAAATTTATTACAGTTACCAAAAAACTTTTCTTCTGCACTCATGTTTCTATTTCTATTTTTAGAAAATTTATTCTTTTTATTGATATAAATAGAAACATGTATCATTTAAGTTCTTAAATGAAAATGTTTGAAGAAACATATGAGAATTACTTATTACATATTTAATTAATATATTTAAAACATATTTAACTAAAAAAGTTAATATAATTTTATTAATTAAAATAAAAATTTAAAGATTGAAAAAAAAATTGTTGTTTTTTAAGCTTCGCAAGCACAAATTTAATAGAAAACACGTATACACGAAAACAATAAGTTATATCTTTAACATATTCAACGACAGTAACTTTTAGCTTTCGCAAAATAATTTGCTTATTAATGAGTTTAATATTAAATTTGCCGTTTTTATATTTGTTAGTAGATTTATATTCCTGTAAATAAAATTAAGTTGTTTAAAGCTTCAGGTAAATTATCTAACGAGGAGTACTCAGTAATTAATTAATGTAAATATATTTTTGTAACAAAGTATGTATTTTGTAAGAAAGACTAAAAACATTCGTATAAGCTTTCGTACAATTTTTACACACTCTACAAGAAAAACCGATGTAACAAGAAAAAATTAAGACTGAAGTGAAGCATCATATCAAAAGACATTTTTCTCAGAATATGCATTAAATTAAATTTGATGTTCTTTGAAAATATAGCACGGAAACTATTTGTTGCTATTACATTCATTCAGCAGTAATATAATTTTTTTTTACTAATTTTTAGCAGGTATTCCGATTGCTGATTAATTACGTAGACTGTAACAAAATAGTGTATTGTTATTAATCAATGGAAAATAATCAAATGATAATGTATAGTCGCAAGTGTCCACTGCGACTACATGTTACAGATTATATTTGATTGTTCTAATTGACTAAAACTAATTGATTCTATGGTTCAGAAAACGTTTGAAATCGATAAATGCAGGGGTTATTATAAGACATGTTTGCGAGCGATATTCTTTTTTTAAACAAGAAAGAATCGATTTCGCAGCTAGTTTAATCAGTTTTTAACAGAAAAGAAACATTTTATATTTATTTCTATATGTGACAATTTTACGTTTGCATTTATCTACAATCATATATTTCAAGTCATTTTTATCTAGATATTTTTGGTTTTCAAATTCACAGTAGGAAATAGTAAATTTTAAGAATTATGTAAAATAATATGTTTTATATAAAATTATACTTAATTTATTTTTTAAATGAAAAATTGTAATCCTTGCAAATTAAAATTTCTCGTCTTTCAATTTAATAGTATTTCTATGTCGAATCATATACATTATATTTACTACTAACGTATTTTGGAATATATTAAAGGATTGATATGTAGGTTCTTCTCGTAAAGTATACGTTTTAATCAAAATGTATTAGAAAAAATATATTTACAAATGAACCTGATAAAAATTAGTGAAATTTTATTTTAACTATTCTCCTATAACCTCTATATAATATGTCTACCAGAAGAGTAATTCCGGTTAATTATTTTGGTTAGTAGTGGTTGCTATTGTGATTAGAGCTAATTATTTTATTTAGAATTTAAGAATGTTGTAAAATTGGAAATATTTATGATTTTTCTTTTAATTTACAATGACCGAGGTTACAAAAGACCTCTCACCACAAAAGAAGTAAAGAACAAGAATTAAATAAACATGCCAAGAAGAGTCTATGTACCTAATAAGTCTCTCGCACGCCAGTATCGGTCACACAAAGAGATGTCCCTCAGCGCCGGGTAAGAAAGAAGGTGGACCATATCCATCTCCGCTTGGAGGACACAGAGCATACAGAACGGATATTGGGCAATATTAATTCGATGCAGATGTTTAAGGAGGCAGTCATGGCCAGTAGTCAGCCGAAACTCAGCAACTGACCTACGTCTTGGCCACATCGGAAGGTCTTTAAGTTTGTTCCACCAGATCTTACTGGAACTTCTCTCTGCGTATTGATTTAAAATAATGTCACTCATCTTTTTTCTTAATTAAGCACTTGGCAATGGTGAAAGGGAAAGCTTTCCTTAGTATCTGCAAGATAGAAGCTCCTTGCTTAGCAAGATGGTCTGCCAGTACATTGCCAGCTACACCGCAGTGTCCTGGAATCCACTGCAAAATAGTTTTTTGAATACTCAGACAAACTTTATAGGAGCTCTTTGCACTCAAGGATGTTGGAGGAGGCAGGATTGGTGTCAGAGAAAATAGCAAAAATTGCCTCTTTTGAGTAGCAGTTAACTATTCAGATGACAGTACAACTGCGACAAAACTATAAGACTATTATAATATATTTATGATAATATCTCGTATTATTCTTAGGGAACTTTGATAATAAAAGTTGCTTCATTTTATTGGCATCTTCTGACAAAATTGTTATTTCATGACTCCATGACAATATAGAGATACACACAAATTGGCAGGATATATTCTTATGATAGGCAGACATAGTAAATTAAAATGAAACTTTAGAATTTATCAAACCTTGAAAATGCATATAAGACAAACAAATTTATTTCAATCATTTGCTTTATATTATCAGAATGTCAAAATTACATATTTAAATTGGAATTTTTTTCACAAAACATTTTTGTTGAAAAAAGTGATAAATTACCAACTACTTGAAATAAATCAGAAATAAAAATTTCTACTGTTTTTCATATGAATTATTTAAGTGCTTTAAGCTTTGAATATATCACTTACTCTAAAATTTTATAAGTTAATTGATCACCCGTAACAATTTTGTGAATTTGGTATTATATTTGATAAGTCTGGTAATTTGACATTTATATCAATTACTATATCCAAAAATGTATTTGTATATAATCTGTCTATATTTTTTCCACTTTGTTCAAATGAACCTTGAACTTTACATCAATAACCAACCCCTCATATTAATAGCTCCTAATTTTGCAAAGTAAAATAATTCTAAACAAATGTTAAAATACTGAGAAAAACTCAATTATTTTTTAAAAAAAATATTGGATTTTTCGTTATAATGCTAGTTTATATTATTTCTTCTTTCTGTGTTTAAGCACTTAATAAAAAAATTAATTTGTATATTTTCTGCTCAAATGGAAAATATGTATGAATTAAATATTTTAACAATTTTAATACAAAAAATATTTTTCTTTTTAGTTCTTTTAATTATAATTACCTATTTAAATATGAATCTTTTCAGAAACTTTTCATTCATGAAATAGTGCAATATCAGTAATATATAAATAATTTTAAAGTACAATGCATGTAAATTTTAAAATTGAACTAAAATACGGCAATATTATATGTAATTTCCTAGAATGAAACTGATAAGTTAAATTTAAATAAAATGAGAATTACAAAGCAATTTTTAAAAATTAAAAAATTGTGCTTGTATGTGTTAAATACAGAGTTCCCTTTTGATTTCATTTTAATTCTAGTGTTTCACCGAAAAATTAATAATTATAATTAATATTAATAATAATAATTACAATAGTGTTAACGCTATGTATATATGTGTTTAATATCTTCCTAAATAATGAATTCTTTTAAATTATTTTTGGCACATTAATATTGAAATGATTTAATTTATCTGTTTTAAACATTTGACAGATTTCCTTATATAAAATAAAAAATGACATTTTTCTTAAACTAAAAGTAGTTTAATTGATTCAAAAAATGATAAATTTTAAAATTAATTTCACAGAATAAGAAACACTAAAGTTAGTTTTAAAAAATTACTGCATTTTATCATAAAAAAGTACAAAACACAGAACATCTTCTTTTCTTAATGACAGGGAAAAGCTACATTTTGCTGAAATAATCCTAATTTTTTACACTGACAGCTATAAATATATTCTCACATAAAAAATTATTATTCTAATTACAGTTATTTCAAATAACATCATGAAGTAAAAATAATTAGTAACTTCTCGTTACATGTCTTAAAATACTTTGCAATTTTCTCAGTGATGAATAGTTTTTTATGTTTTAATGCATTGAATAATATTCCAAATTTTGTACATTGATATTCATAAGCATATTCTCACCTAAAATTAGCTCCAGACCACATCATGAAATTACAACAGTTAGTAACTTTTTTACAAATGATTCACAATTTCATTAATGATGAAAAGTTTATTATGCATTACATTTTGTATATTTATATTGTTATAAGGGACAGATAAAAATTTCATGTCCGAATTATGTTTCAAATTAAGATCTTTAGTATTATTTTTTTCTCATCTCTTCTTTATAATTTATAAGGACATTTACTGAAGAAATTGAGTTTCTAATCCAAAATAATAATTTATTTATACGCAATGCACTTAGTATCTTGTTCAATGCAAAACTTTTTATCACGCCCACCCTGTCTAATTGTTAAAGTACCTGACTACTGATGGGTAGGACCTGGGTTCGAATCCCGGCTCGGGTATGGATGTACTTTCTCTTTCTCTCTCTGTGTTTCTTGTCCTTTTCTCAGATGATAGATGAATGTGGCCCACCTTATAAACTTGTTTGTGGTGATGTGACTTGGGCGATGCTACTCGTAACTCTGTTACTTGGTTCACAGGTGCCTATCGGGTTAACGATAAAATAAGTAGCAGTTTCCGGCCTTGTTGCGGAAAATTGGTTAATTACTCAAGTGTGCCCGCCATTAGAAACAAAAAAAAAAAATACAAATCTTTTTTCTCATGATCTTCTTATAAAATTTAATTTTATTTTAAATGTAAAATTTTCAGAATAATTGAAAAACGATATATAATTTCAGAACCACTGAAAAAAATCACTTTGTTAATATTCTAGATGTGAAAGGTTTTTTTTTGTGTTAAATAAAAACATTCCAAAGTATAAGAAAATTCCGAAATATTTCTCAATTTTTTAACAATCACAAATATATATTTCTAATTCAATATAATTAATAATAAAAAATTACTTGAAATTTCAAAAATGCCTCACCGTTTGGAAACAAAATTTTTGTAAGATGTTACATTTACGAAAATTCACGGTAGCTTATTTAATATATTTTTATTTAATTTGTTCTTTACAAAAGTTGACTTAATGTTATAAATAATATCACAGGAGTTAAATATATAGTTAGGATATTTAAATAAGAAATATCAAACCCCAAGATATAAATTTGATAACCGCGAGTCTTATAAGAAATTTTAACGCTTCAATTTTTGTCAAAAATCATTACTGAAAGTAACAATAATCACATTATAAATATAGTTATTTTTTCTTTAAAATTCTTGTAATCCTAGAATCAAGAAATGTTGTAGATGTTAGCAGAAAATTACAAGAATGTTGTATTTTTTATATGACAAATGTGTTATCTTTAGCTTTTGTTATAATAAATCTCCGTTATTTATGGTCGAATTCCTATTTAGGAGAAAGAAAATATTTAAAAAAATTGCTGCCGTTAGCAAAATATTTTTTCTTGCTGATTCATTTTTCATCTTCGCGCTAATGAAAATATTGGGCCAATAAAGAACTTTTGGGAACAAATAAAAGATTTATGTCTAGGTTTGATTGCGCAAACTATATATAACAGTTTGGATGAGGAAATTTTGAAAACTAAATATTTATTAAATAAGTTACCTTTAAAAGCAAGAAAAATTAAATGAAACAGTCAATTTGAAAATGTTTTAGATAAAAAATATTTTTGTTCATTAGAATTTCATTAAACTTGATTATTGTTTTTATGTAGTAATTCCATTCTAAATTAGTAATTTCATAAAAATATCAAAATTATTTTATTTTAACTAATTTTCAAGTTTTAATATAATTAAATAATTGAATATTTAAACGTCAAGAATAGTAAAATAGAATTCCATTAAGTTTTTAATTATATTTCGACTGATATTATTTATTCAAATATAAAGTTACAAAAGAATATTTATGGAAGTTATGGTTATTTTCAGATTTGGAATATTTTTTTTAATTGATTCATCATGTTTGAATAAACTTTGATATATCTAAGCATAATATATTTTACGTCCTTTTAAATTAAATGAAGAGACACAGGCAAAAAATAAAGAATACTTCATTAAATGATCAAAAGGAAACAAGACTTACCACAGAAATTATCTTGTTATTCTGATTTATATTATACCATTTGCAATGTTAAATTAAATAATGTTATTAATAAGGATACCCAGTAAAACTACATTTTTACATATTTCTCAAACGAATGGTTTAATTAATACCTCTGGGGGTGGTTGGAGCCAGGCTATGTGTCTTCACTCGTTTCAATCTCTAAATTGGAAGATACAGATGGTGCTACCATCTATGAGCTTATAGTCGTACTTCCACCTTCGTAAAAGGGTGCTCTGTTAAAAAAACGGAAGACGCTCTCTGTTACTTCATTCGCCAGGTCTCTTGACGGGCGGGCATGGCATTGCCTAGTGTCATCAGTAACAACAACAGAACACCATATAAACATTTAAAAATTTAAAGACTTAAAGTTATTTAGTAACCAATATTTTAAATTTTTCAGACCTTTAGAAATATTATGCTCTATGATTTTATAAATATTTTAATTTCTTCGTGACGTCTTACATGATACCGTTCGAAAAAATTATTATAATGAAAATATTTAATAATTTTCTATAAAATTGTGCTTCCATTTTTCATTAAATATAAGCTACAATTTATTTCTTTGACAAACCCTAAAATACAGTTCTTTTAAATATTTTATGACAGCTTTCACATAAAAATGTATTGAAAATTCTTTATGTTTGTACTAACTGAGATGTTTGTAAAATAATGGATTTATAAATTCATTATACAAAACGTACATCTAATACCTATTTAAAAGTTATAGAAAACAACTTATAGTTTTCCTTTACTTAAATTAATAATTATTGAAAAAAATTATTTAAGTGTATAATATAATTTTTTAATAAAAATGAGCAGATAAAATAATCACTACATAATCTTATTTTATTTATTATTAGAAAATTACCATAATTATTTCCATTTAATGTATTAGTATAAATATTAATTATTTAGCCTCTCCAATGATAGAATTAGATAATACTCTTTCGAGACCATCTATGTTTGTTAAATATTCGTAAGACATAATTTGTTATACTCTATTACAAAATATTTCTTGAGCAGTTTACCCTTAATTTGAAAATTTTTATTCTTTGTTTTAATTCTCAATTCCATCATTACGAAAAACATTATATCTTTGTTTAAAAATTACTTTATTTTACTAAAAATATGCTGATTATTTCATGATCATTTTAATTCTATACAAATCTCAATTTTTGTAACCAAACATAAGCAGATTTTATACGTAACAATACTTTGAGAAACAAGTTCAACACCTAATTTTCAGATGAAAAGATTACAAAATTAGTTTAATATTTTCTGATATCCAATAATTTTGATTGATAATATTAAATAGTAACTTTGATTACGATTAACAAACTATTATTTTTAGTGTTACACTTCTTAATTTTAAATAAAAAAGAAATATTGCATAGTACAAAGTGATTTTTCCTCAATACAAATACTACTAAACAAGAAATTCCTGAAGGAAGTTTTTAAAATGTAAAATATTTTAACAGTTTTGATGGATTTATTAGCTACATATCAAGCATAAGAAAATTCTGTGATAAACAATGCAACATACACCTTTAGAGTTGACCTTGATTTTTTCAACATTTCATATATTTAACTAACAACTTACTTATTAATTTAATGTAATTTATTTAAAATCAAATAACTAAGAACAATTCACGATCGTTAACCTTCCAAATGTGAATACATTAAATTTGAAACAAATTAAGCTGAACTTAATCTATCTTGTACACATAATTTTAATTTAAATAAGCAAATTTTTATTATTTGGAAACTAAAAATCAAAAAAGTTTAGTTTTATTATTGTTGGAATGTTTCTAAGCTAAGCCAGAATTATATTAAATATAAGTTAAATGTATCAATGTAACACTATAATAACCTTTTAAAATGATTTTTTGATATATATGTTAAAAAAAAATTCTAAGTTTAATAATTTGTTTTTGGTAGTCTTGTATGGTTTAGGTTAGATTTTAATATGAGTTAAAGCTTTATTAAAACATCTTTTATTGATTTATATAACAAAATATGTAAATTTAGATACCAAAAACAACTACAGTTCTATTGTAAAATTATGTGCGGTTTTTTTTTATTAAACATATTAAAATTATTATTACAAACATCATAAGAATTTTCAATTGAAATTATTGATCCCTACTTTGGCTTGTGTCGTCAGCTTGTATAACTATAGATTGGGTCCGAATACCGGTTCGGACATGGATACACTTTTTCTTTCTCCTGTTCTCTTTTCCTTGTATGATTGGTTTGTGAATGGGTGCTTACCCTATAAACGGGTTGCTATGGCATGTGTGTACTGAGGAATTCTGATTCCACACCAAATTACTATTCAGTTGGAAAAGTGAAGTAGCGCACCACTATTGCCAGCCTATCTACCAAAAGACAACATATATATATATATATATATATATATATATATATATATATATATATATATATATATATATATATATATATATATATATATATATATATATATATAT
>JAPDSC010012497.1:24771-44706 GCA_026290005.1 Latrodectus geometricus | reverse complement strand
TATATATATATATATATATATATATATATATATATATATATATATATGAAATTCAAAATACCATTGTAGCAAGTGGTAGCTAACACACATAAGGAAATAGCATACTATCAAATTAAAAAGGAATATATTTATTAAAAACAAAATACAATCTCATTCTGAGGAAAATAGAATTTTTACTAACTTTTTATATTGCTTTCTTTGGCAGCTTATGACGTGCAGAAGGCGGAACATACGACGTTAGTAGCAAAATCTGATCTGCCTACGTGCTTCTGCGCTGCTGCAACACTACTCCCCCTAGTCCTGTTGTCCTTGATGAACTCCGCCACTGTATTCAACAGGGAGGCAAAACCTGACGCACCAACCAGAACGAATTGTAACTCTTGGCTCTGGTGAGGGTGCTGTAACAGGTGACGGTGGAACATCGAGGTGGAAATAAGCTTGTTTCATGCGGTCAATGGAAACTGTCACTTTCTGGCCTTTGATCAGCAGGATGAAATACTTTACGACTAGACACAACAGTGAATGAACCGTCATACGGTTGCTGTAGGGGGCATCGTACAGCCTCATGCCGAACGAATAATTGCGAGCCTGACATGAGATCGCTGTGGATAAAGGTAGTTTTGGTATCAAGAAGAGTGGCTGGAACTGGAGACGTAGGGTCCAAATGTGGTCCTGAAGTTGCTGGAAAAGAAAAGAAAGCTGAAACGGGAAAATTTTTAGAGGTGGTGCAGAAGAACTCGCCTGGAAGTCTGATTGGTGTTCCGCATATATGCTCTGCGGATGAAGAATGGAGATCATATTTCATGCTACACCGAATGCCAAGGAGAACTGATGGAAATGCTGAAACCCAATCGGCAGTTGCATGACATATAATAGAATCTTTCAACTGATGATGGAACCTCTCTACCATACCATTTAAAGAAGGATGGTAGGATGTTGTGCGGATCTTGTGGATTCCGAGAATTTTAGAAAATGAATGAAACAGTTCACTCTTGAATTGACGACCACGATCCGTGAGAGCTGACAGATTGAGGTACTCCAAACCTTGATATGCATCTAGAATAAAATGTCCGTTCTATTTATTTTGCTGTGATAGAGGATATAGGAAAAGACTCAGGCAAGCGAGTGTAGCGATCAATGCAGGTAAGACAGTAGGTGTAACCATGAGAAGACGGCAATGGCCCCACCAAATCTATGCGTTCTTGGTAAAACCGATCTGTATAGGTAGGAATATTTCCTACCTGAGCATCAGTCGGGCGACGAACTTTTGATTTTTGGCAAGTCAAACAGTTTTTGACGCATAAAGAACAATCTTTCCATAGAAGAGTCCATATGTATCTTGAGTTGATGAGATTGGAAGTTGCTTGTACACCAGGATGAGATAGGTTATGCAATGAATCAAAGATAATCTTTCTCGTTAAAAATGGAAAAATGGGATGAACAGAGCCAATTGAAACATCACAAAGAAGAGAAATATTACCAGAAAGATTAAACGATTTTAATTTTAAACTAGAAATTAGGGGTAAAAGATTGCAAATCAGAGTTAGGTAGCTGTTCTTGAGCCATTTGATCGAAATCAACAGTGCTTGGAAAAGAAATTCCCGGGAAGCTGGAGAGTGCGTCAGCAACATAGTTCTGATCTCCAGAGATGTCAGTCAAAAATTGACTAATGAATTCTAAATGCCTGGGCTGTCTACTTATCAGCTTTTTAAGAAAAGCGAAGGAAAAAGTTTATGGTCTGAAAAATTGTGAAGAATCGACCTACAAGCATATGCCTAAAACGACGAATGGAGGAGTATATGGCTAAAAGTTCTCCGTCGTAAGTACTATATTTAGTCTCGGCAGTTGTTAGCTTACGTGAAAAAAGTTTAAGGGTTGAACGACATCTTTAATGGTTTCCTGAAGAGCACTACCGATTTTGGCATCTAAAGCATCAACGATCAATGACGAATCTTATATTTCTTTCTTGGTCAGCTTATGACGTGCAGAAGGCAGAGCGTATGGCGTCAGCAGCAAATTCTGCATATGCGTTTCCGTGCTGCTGCCACACCATTATGGTGATCATGTATGTTTAACTCTTATCATAAAGTTTATATAAGACAACGCAAATCATTCAGACTTTGTCAATATTTATTTCTCTACCCTTTATTTTCCTTTCCTGCATCCATCAACTAGAAAGTAAATTATACTTTAAATTAAATATTATTACTCTTGCGATTATTCAGGATAATGTCTTGGAAAAGTAAATTGCATTTCACATTAATTTACCATTTTTTTAATATTCAGTACCTATTCTCTTTTCTTAAATACAAATTAAAGCATGCTTTCTCGGTACGGAATTCTTTCGGAAGAACACTTTTCACTGACTTGCGTTTCACGACAAACAGTGAGTTGAGTCTAGGAATGAATTACTGACGAATATTTTATACGTTTTATAAATAATTTATGGCTCACTTCTTTGAAATAAATAAAATAAATCTTTAAGCTACTTCTATTATGTTTTTCTGTCTCGCTGCACAGAAAATTATGAATACACAAATAATATTTTATTATTATTTTTTTTCATCTTTAAGCAATTTGCCATATGCTGACAAAAAATATCTTATCTATGTTTTTCGTTTAAATACTAAAAATGATGCTTATATAAAATACACGTTATTTATTTTAGTTATATATGTTTTTACTAATAAAAAGATAACAATAATTTATTTCGATTTATATGCCTGTAGACTATATAACAATATTGATCGATCAATTTATTACTCATACATGTACTAATAAATTCTAAATTTGTTCATACACTGATCACATAAAACATAAATAAGGCGACCTGCTTCTCAAATTATTGCCTCTTTCACATATTCCTTTTCAGGTATTTATTCTAGGAACTATATCTTGCTTTGCAAGTTTATTTATTTATTTTTTTCTTGGTAGCTCCCTTAATGTCTACATATTAAATTGCAGGAATTGTTTTCCAAACAAATAATTTTATGTATAGCCAGCAGCAAAATACTAAAACGAGCACTTTTGTTAGTACGTAAAATAAAGGGTACCTATTAAAAATGTTATTAATATTACAGTGGTTTGCAACATCATAATATGCTTTTAACTCTTAGTTTCATTTTTGAAAACATTTTCTTATGCTGTATTAGTAGTTGCAAAGGGATTACTGCAATAGAAGAAATATATAATATGAGCTGTATAATTAGAAATTTGCGTTTAGTTAATTGATAAAAATAATTATAAATGCTTCGAGTTATTTTGAAAAACAGAAAACTTCTGTGAAGTCAGAAAATTATGAACATATGTTTAAAATATTTTTGAAATTTCAAATGCAATCACCCTTTAAAATATTAAATATAAAGAAATGTCGTTGAGTGTTTTAGTGACAATGTGTATAATAGTCTCTAGAATTCTATTTTTAAAGCCTAGCTTTTTGGTAAAGTTAATAAATTATCTATAAAAGTAAATGATATATAACATAAATAACTTATTAAATCTATAAAAATCATAAATGCATAATGAAAGCAATTGTTATGACTTGATAGGAAGGCGAGTCTTCATAAAAAGTTTGTAAATGGAAATCTCACAGCAAATTTATAAAAGTATTACAAATATGTAATAGTCAACTAATGTAATACTCAAATAATGTTTTTTTTTATTTATAATAGTGGGCACCCTTGAACAAGTAAGTACATTAGCCCATTTGCCGCAACAGGGCCGGAAACTGCTACTCATTTTATCGTTACCCGGTGGGCACCTGTGAATCAAATCACGGAGGTACGAGTAGCATTGCCCATGCCACACCACCACAAACCCGTTTATAGGGCGGGCCACATTCATCCATCCTATGAGGAAAGGACACAGAAAGAGGGAGAAAGAACATCCATGCCCGAGCCGGGATTCGAACCCAAGTCCTCCCCATCCGTAGTTAGTTACGCTAACCACTACACAGGTTGGGCGGCTCTTCAAATAATGTTAACTCAAATATGTAGTTCATGTTTGAGTCAAGTCAAAGTCATCAACTATTCAAGATTGTGTTTCTCTCTATACCACAGTAGCTGAAATATCATAGGCACTTCACTACCTAAATGCGTTTATTTTTCGCACGATGATTCTTGAAGTTAATCATTATTAAATTAGATTTATTTCTTTATTTATTTGGTTTCAACAATATTAAATCAAGAATGGTCCTCTTTATAATAGTAAAATAGTAGATAATAATATAATATTATACTATTTCAATAGTAGATATTCAAATTCCTAATTATTGTGCAAGCTAACAATTACTTTATTCAAGTGTTTTAATTAATGATGTCCTATGAAATGTTTTATTCCTCATGCTCCAAAGATGTGAGAAGTCTTGTGAAAAGCAAAATTAAATGGGTCTTTGGCCGATACCAGGTTTTTATTATTAGAATTTAAAAATAAACTATACAATACTTATATATTATTATTATATAATAATATTATATAAGAGATGGAATTGTTTAATAATAAATTATAGATTAAAATGTAACAGTTTATTTTTACATGATTAAATTGCTAACTTAATGTATATGTTTAATTTTAAATTTTTCACTTCAAAATTGAAATAGTTGTTTTCTTTATTCTCGAAGTTTGAATATATTTCATGCAATTAAGGTTAAAAAAATATATTTTTTTTTTTTGTGAGACAGTTGATATCCCTTAATCACGTTTATAAGTACAAATGAACTATTCAAAGTCATTAAAAGAAATTTAATTTCGGTTTTTAATTACTGTTGGGTAAAATTAACTACTACATTTTTCTTCCCCAATAATTTCACTTGATGTTTACTTAAATTTAGTTGCAATAAAATAAATTATTTTTCAAAACATTCAAGGAAAATTTTTTTCTCAAAATTATTAAATTAATTTACATTTACTAAGAAAATTTTAAACTAAATCTACTATTGTAGAAATGATTGTGTGTTAATATAAATAGTGAAATTGTGTTAATATGTATAATGGCTAATAATATCTTCCAAATTTAGAATTATAATAAATAGAATTATTGTTTAAAACTTATTATTGGCATTTAATATAATAATGCCTCTGCATTTAACTACAATTTTCTATTTGCAAATTCCTTAAGATAAATGCCCCGTATTCTTGTATATTTTGTTTCTCAAAATTATATTGAATTTTATCCTAAATGAGTTTCTAGTTCAAAACACTATTCTTAGCGACTAATTCATTAAAAGAAAATCTCCGACGTCTCAAGTTATGAGTAACTTGTATGATAATGAGATTCAGATATGTGCAGAGTAATTACTAATTTTCTGTATAAATAGATTAAACTAATTTGTTTAAAATAATATTAAAGTTTCTTGAAATAAAGTAATTTGTGGAAAAATTGATATTGTGCAATAACTTAAGAAAGTTTACCTTTCCTTACCATAGAAATGATGCAAGAATGTAAAATTATCCCTATTTAACATAAATTCTAAGATCTATGTTAAATAGATCTTAGGATTTATGTGATGTACACAATTAATGTATTTGTTAGTTTATTCTAATTTTGTGTTTCATGACGTTTTCCTGTAATTTTACTTTTTCAATAAATTAGCTTTTTCATCTTTTCTATTTAATATATTTATGGAATTTGGGATCATAGTTTTGTAAAATTTATCATTTTATGCTATTTTGTTGTTTTAGAATGTTCATAATATGCATCGATTTTTATAAATGTTAATTAATAAATGTAATTATTTGACGTGCTTATATTTATTATTCACTTTTTGCATTTAACATAACATTAGATTTAAATTTTAAAATATAATATTCAAATTTATCAATGAGTAAGTTATATAATTTTAAAATAATAAAATATAAACAATCAAAGTCATAGCTACAATTGTAGAATCTTATAAATTTAACAATTCTTATTAATAAATGAGTAGAATGTACTAAAGCGAATATAGCAATGAGAAACTATTAAATTGAAAGAAAAGCAAGCTTAAAGTTTAATATAAGCCATGTGAAATATATATGAGCAATACAAAAGCCCATTATTTTCTATATTTATTTCATGGTTCATTTACTGGATAGAATGATGATAAACATCTATAGTTGTTTTTTCGGCCTTAAATTGAATGGTTGAGACAAGAAAATACTTTTTTGGCGCAAATGTCTAGTTTTTGGCTGATCTGCAGATTTTCCATTTCCCTCGTGGATAAGAAATGACAAAAATTTCTACTCTAAATTGGAACTTTGTATTTTTATTCACATGCTTTTTCACAAATTAAGTTTTACTAACCTTTTTTGTTAGAGAAGTACCTTCTCAATTTTTAATTTTATCTTTTCTAAGGATCTACTTTTATTTATACTTTTATTTATTCAACAAACAAAAATACTTGGAAAATGCAGAACAATTACTGAGCACCCGTAAGTGTACACAAATAATTTTATTTCCTTATTTTTCCAATTTATAGAATTAATATGGAGATATTCATTGAAATAATAATATATTTGGGGGTTGTATTAAAATGAATTATATGTTTGTTATGAAAGTTTTTTAATAATACTTTCTGAATATAATATTATTTTTATAGATTATTTTGTAGTCTTATTCCAAACATAATATTTCCTAGGCAAGATTAATTTAATCTCATTAAGTGTATTAATCTTAATTAGAATGTTAAAATATTATGATTCTGCTTTGACAACGTTTTATACCTCTATATCTCAAATTTCAGTACATTTAAATGGTAAAGAACATTTCCAATTTAAGTACTCTCATTAATACATTAAAATCTCTTTTAGAGAAAATATTAGAATAATTTTCGAAGCCAAAAATGCTACGTAAAATTTTTATACATTCCATTTCCGTTTAAGTCATTTTAAATCCGCTTACCATCCCTTTATTACACTGTTTGTGATGAACCAATAAAAATTTTTAGTTGAAGGAGACTTAGAAACAATATGACTTATTGTGAAGAGGTTAATTACCTGATTTAATTTATTTTCTTTTGGAAAGTGTTTAAAAATGAATATTAATTCTAGCTTTATAACTAATAAGAAGGAAACATATATTGGGTTAGGAATAGAAAATATTTTTTACTAATTACTTAGCTGATTGTTATATTCCTTTTACAACCCAGCAATTTAATCTACTAAGTAAATATTCAACGAATGAAATATTAACTTTTGTTAATTGAAATATTATATATTCATGTATTCAGACTTAAGTTCTTAATATTTTTCAGTTAAAATATTTTGGTAAAATGTATATTTGGCACTGTAATAAAAATCTTATTAATGATGAAATTATATAAATGGTTCCCAGATAAACTTTATCTACAGTGAGCGATAAAAATTAATATATTCAAAGAAATAAAGTGCAACCAAACTGCGTTTATTTCACATTAAATTTTCTAATTAAACATTTTATTTTAAACAATATTTCACCAAATTTTAAAAAGAAAATAATTGTACTGCTCTACGATGAACATTCGTTGAATATAAATTCCTTTAAGTAAGAAAGGAAAAAAAAAATATATGAATAGCAATTAATGTATTAAACATTTGAATTTTTGTTTTATATGCCGAAATATTTACTTAAAACAATGAATTTTTTTTACTTTAATTTTGAAATTCTTTGTTAAATTACTCATTTTTGTACTCAAAAACCAATCTCAAGGTACCACTTTTATTTAAATAGCATAAAAATGTTTATTGTAAATAGAAATTCTTATTTTGTTGAAAAAATTTTGATTATTGTTATTGTAAAGATAAGGGAAATTTTATGAATTTTTTTTTATTTCTGAATGATTCAAATTGGAAAATAGATATTTATTAATCATTTAATCATTTTTAAGATATATTCTGTACTAAGTGATTAAAAAAATTTTTTACAAAATGTAAATGAACATAGTTATGCAATTAAATACATCCTCTAATAAGACAAATTAAACTTTAAATATATTATTTAATTTTTTCTTGTTGATTTTTAGATTCATTAATAATGAAATTTACATTTACTGGTAAAACTTATGACTGCTAAGGAAATTCATTCGTGAGTTGATACTTAGTACAAACTATTCCTAAATAAAAGAAGTAGAATGTGGTTTTAAAGAGCAGTTTTTTTACCTTTGATAAAAAAATTGCTAGAATAATTTTATTGAGAAATAGTTGAATAAATTGGAAATGGGTAAGAAGGTTAATCGTTTATTTTTCTTATAATCTGAATTAACCCGAGAAAACTTATGTGAAGGTATTCAAAACCCTTTTTTCTATTTTCATATAGAAAGATAAAACAATAATCTCGAAGGGTATATAATATCGTTCCGAGATTTGAATTTCATAAATGTTTCTCCTTAATTACAGAAATATATTCTCTTCGTTATTAAATAAGTTTAAAATAAAGTTGTTTTTCAAACTTGTTTTCCTTAATCTATTGGTTGACCTCATCAACAAAATCTTCTTTTCATTTTTTTTCTCGTTAGGTAGTACTGCCCTAAATATTATATCTCATCTGAACATAAAACAGAGAACCTAATATGAAATATTTCATTTCTGAATACAATGGAATAAAAACCAGCTAATGGGAACAATTAGAGAAACATTTAACTTAAAAAAATCATTATATCACAAACCAAAAATCAATATAAAAAGTGAATTTAGTCAACTTAGTTAATACAACACAACTAAGAGCAACTGTATCGTTATATAATACATTTGAAATTAAATCTTTTTTTTTCCAAAGCATAGAAAACACATTTTTGACAGCTGTGGTTTAGAAGACAAATGTAAGTTTCCCTCATATTTATGTACGATATAACCATAATAAACGTAAACATTTGCACAGATGGACTCTTTGGAGTTCAGGTTTGTTTCCATATATTTATTAAAACCTCTTTAAGAATACAGTTTTATGAAAATATTATAACAATTAGTTTTTAATTCTCTTCGGATATTAAAAATATCGAACCTAATGCATTTTTTTCTTGATCAGTATAGTTTTCTTGATCAGTACAGGCGTAGATATTTAGTAATATCTCAGTGGATTATCTCTATATTAGAAAAGGGATTATTAATTATTGTTTTTAACGAATTTCATACATATCTAGAAATTTATAGAAATAAATGCATCCATAAAACTATATGTTTGAATGAAATAAATTAAAAAAAGTCTTTATGATTAATTTACTGCAATGTTACACTTTTTTAATACTTAATATCTAGAAGGATACAAAGGTGCAATATAAATTAAAATAAATTCAAGAAATATCTTTTGAAGTAAAGTTATAATTTTTTCCGTAATTAAACGAAAAAACACAAAGTGTATCAAAGGTAAAAACAGTTTTGTATAACGCTTATATTCAACTCAATTATTGAATTTGTATTTTTCTGCTTTAATTATGTTTAACTTTTCTCGTGTTAAATAAAAAACAACATCAATAATTATATAATGAAATTATCAATGATTAATTGAAACAGAATACAAAACAACCAGTATTTTTGGTTTATGGGTAATCATTTTAATTCAGGAAAAGAATTTATATTTAATTTTATGGGACAAAAAGGAACAAATTACTTTGATAAAATGTTTCCTCAGTTCGATCCAGGGATTCTCCAATTCCCATAAGATTTGTTACTTTAACTCGTTAACTCACCACATGACCATGTTTTAAAATTACAATGCGCGGATATTTCAAACCTATTAACTTCAATGTACAGTTTGGGGCTAATTTACACAGCTATGTATGTATATAGTAATCACACTAAAATATTGTATTAATATAGTGAATTAATATTTGATAGCCGAATAAAAAATATTTTTATTTATTTGATTCTTAATAACACATGTTTTTATACATATTATTCAACCTTTAGAAATTTCTATGCATAACTTATCAAATATCAGTATTTTGTTTTCCGTATACAGCACAATTCATGATTTCCTTATACACAGTGGATTTTGTTCTTGAAGAATACTCTTTGCGTGCGTATTAATAGAATTTTTCAGAATAAAATTTACAATACTGGGTATCAAAGCAAAAAGTATTGATTGGATTTGAAAAAAAATTCTTTTTATATTGATTATTTTTTACATATTTTATCAACTTCTTTGTTTTGAGCTCAAAGGATATATTGTTTAAATTCTGATAACTTCATGAAAGTAATTTGCATATTTTATAATAGAAAATAAATGAACAGAATTAAATTCTCCAAGTAATATTTAAATCACACACTACACAGAAGCTTTTATCAGAATTATAATGATTCCAAAATTTCCATTTTAAAAACAATACTACGGAAAAGCATAAAATATTATATTTTACCGCAATTAGCGAATAATGTATTTCAAAATTTTTGTTGGCTTCATATTTTTGCTGCTTGAATAAAATTCTTTTGTAATAACTAAAGCCAATTTTTATTTAAAAATTGCTAATAGTAAAAAAATTATATTTTTATTTTTATTAGTTAATTAATTTTTAAACATGGAAAAGTTACAATTAGTTTCAAACTAAGTTTAGGTGTTGAAAATACCTTCCAACTAAAAGTTTCAAAAATTGCATACAAATATAAGTTTCTTATTGATGGTTCAAGTAACTTTTGAATTCTCTGAAGACAATTGCTTTCACATATTTGTAGTCCAATATAATTGAGTTAAACTCCACTCTAGGAAAACGCACACAATAGTGGCTGAGATCGCAAATGTTATCCGAAGGCGTCCTATAGTAATATGGATCAACATAGAAGCTCATAAATGTCATGTCCATTATTAATTAAGAGTTCCCTTTTGTATAGGTCAAAGGAAGAGCTGACCTTCCAGACTATTGTTCATGCAGTGACGCTTTGAGCCATTAAGATATCTGTACAAGTTCATAATTAGTTATTTGCTAATCTTTATATAAAAACAGAAAAAATATCATTAAATATATTAGATTTACTACTTTGTTTCATTATTCAAATTCTTAATAGATCACAAACAATTGCAACTACTAACATTGATTTATATAACTATATAAATCATGTATAATATTTTTTTTCGTTTACTTCATATATTGAAAATTTAATATCAAGAAAATAATGGAGTAAGAAAAGTTCTATGATCCTATCCTTCCTATGAAATGAAAAATATGGGTTAAGTTTCATGCAAAGTCATTTACAATTATAAATATATCATGTATATGATCATCAATAAAAAAAAGTATTAAAATGTTTGATAATCTGGTAGTTTTTTACTGAGATTAAAGTTAAAATAAAAGATTTATTTCAAATGATCAATTACTTTTCAAATGGTCAATTACTTTTCAAATGATCATTTGAGAAGTCTTTTGTAGTAAATTGTCCTAAATTAACTAATATTTCTTAACACAACAATGAATTCATATCTATGTAAATCAACAAAAATAAAATGTTAATCCATATAACTTCGATTACAATAAATAAGGTTTATGCATAGATAAAGATATTCTGTAAAAATCTTATTTTATAAGAATTATTATATTCTAAAAATATCACATATAAAAAAGTATGTTTCCGGTATTTCATAATATTATTAATTAATTGAAAACTAACTTAAATTGATTTTTTGAACATACAAGATTCTTCAACATTCACATATATATCCCTTGACAGTGCAATCTATTGTAAAACACATGCTTAAAGATTGCAATTAGTTCCTTCTCGTAAAAGGATAAAATGTACTGAAAATAAGTCATAATATTCAGGAAAATAAATCATTTCAAAACTGCTGTGGGAATACTTAGAGAAAGCAGGTGATTAAGTATGGAAATTCATGCGTCATTAACACACTCTCTAGATTTAAGCACACATTTAATTTCAAAATAAAATTCGTAAAAAAGTGACAAAAAAGTTTTCTTTAAGTTAACTTTTCAAATATTTGAAATATAAACTACGCAATGAGGAACAGAAAACTACGATTGTTCAAACCATTCAAAATATATCGGTATTTCGCTTATACTCTGATTAATTAATTTTCTCATATATCATTCATTTTATTAATTACGTATCCAGGGATTAAAGTTTTACATTCCTTTGGCTCATTAAAGGCTGTTTACTCTTAGAATCTACATTTGACTCAAGATTTCAATAATTTATTTTTGATATAAATGTATGTAAACGGACTGCTAGGATAGATCATTAAAATTATTTCCATTTTAACGCTATTGTTTTATTACCTGTTATCCTGTTTTCTATAATACTAATAACCTATAACGCAATAATTACTAATAACCTAGTCATAAATGTTACTTATATATGTTCATATTTTACAGATGTCGTTTATTACTACATATTAAGTATTTATATTAAATATTAGTTTAAAATAAAGTGTTTCTATTAAATATATAATTCATTATCTTGTGATTTTAAAAAGCTAATACCATTTATTTAATAAATGCAATGTAAAAGATATTTCTAAATTTAGCAACAGCTAGAAATATCTTCATCAATTAATCATTTTTTATATGTCGCACTTGAATCTTTGTATGGAAATACAAGGATATTGAAATCATATCCTATTTTTAGACCAAGATCTCTGATTTCTGAAACCATGAATCTTTGACCCTATATGTGACAACTATAAAGTTACACTGTTATTGCAAGAATGTACATTTTTCCTATTGATGAAAAAAGTAATAAAACGCTACATATGTGCGGGTTTTTACAATGTCCGGTTAAAATCTTTAGAGACTTTCATTCACAACAACATTTCTTATGATTTGTATTTTTCATTTTCCCCGAAAGACAAATCATTATGGATATCCATTACATATTAAGCATTATTTGAATAATTCGGTCATAAATACGTTACATAAAATGCAAGTTATCCCTTTCATCAAAAGAAATATTCAATAAAAAAATAAAAATTGTCTAGTTTGTATTAAGAGAATGCAAATCTATTTGATCAATGATTGCAGTAAATTGCTAGTATAGACGCATTTCATTTAATATTTTTTAAATAGATTCAAATCAATTCATTTTCTTTTAAAGCGCGCAAAATTTTGAAATAAATAAGATAAGAAGATGTTTGATAAAATTTTAGGATAAAACCTGCTGAAATAACATAAAAGTTTTTTTCTTGAAACGAAATATTTTCATTTAAACTTCCAAAATTAACAAACGTTTGGAATAGCTTTCATGTAAAATAGCTTACATATAAACTGAAAGAAACTAATTCTGTTTATATTCAAGTTCATTATTATTCTAAGCAGTTATAGGAAATATTTTATTATAATATTTTATTTTAATTATTCGAAAAAAAATTTATCTCGTAAAAACTGTGTTTTGCTTCTTAATAACAATTTCGGATTGAAATTTTGAATTTGTCTTTAAATAACTTTCTCTTAAATGACAAACATTATTTTTGAAGAAGATTAAGAAAATTTGAAATATGTGTAAACACTTATTTTGATTCTATCTGTAATTTTTTTAATTCAGTTAATTTTTAAAAATTATTTAAAAAAATTATATTTCGTTCGTTGGTAAACTCATAATACTGTTTAAGTTATAATATTTACTGATGAAACATTTAACTAACAGAAAGCAAATTAAGAAATTTATAGTAATTGAGTATTCCCATGCGGAATTCTCAGTTAAAAGTTGAAATTTATTAATAAAATATCTCAAAGAATTCCATGTGAAATTCATTCGTATTGCATAAAATAAGTTTGCTATCATTATTTATTTTCTATGAAATACAGAAACATTTTAGCTCTAACATTTACCTTCTAAATGCAAATAAAATTCTTAATAAACTATAAAAATAAACTACACTACTGGCCATTAAAATTGCTACACCAGGAAGAAATGCAGATAAGAAAATGATATTTATTGGACAAATATATTATACTAGAAATAACAAGTGATTAAATTTTCAAAAAGTTTGGCTGGATAGATTCTGAGAAATCAGTACCCAGAACAACCACCTCTGGCAGTAATAACAGAGGTTATATGCCTGGGCATTAAGTCAAACAGAGATTGGACTGCATGTACAGGTACAGCAGCTTCAACACGATGCCACAGTTCATCAACCGTAGTGACTGGCGTGTGGTGACGAGCCAGTCGCTCGGCAACCATTGACCAGACGTTTTCTATTGGTGAAAGATCTGGACAACGTGCTGGCCAGGGCAACAGCCGAACATGTTCCGTATCAAGGAAGGTCCGTACAATACCGGCAACATGCGGTCGGGCATTATCCTGCTGAAACGTAGGGTTTCGCGGGACTCGAATAAAGGGTAGAACCACGAGTCGTAACACACCAGAAATGTAACGTGCACTGTTCAAAGCACCGTCAATGCGAACAAGAGGTGACCGAGACATGTATCCAATGGCACCCCATACCATCACGCGAGGTGATGGGCCAGTATGACGACGACGAATGCAAGCTGCCAGTGTGCGTTCACCACGATGCCGCCAAACACGGATGCGACCATCATGATGCTGTAAACAGAACCTGGATTCATCTGAAAAGATGACGTCTAATCATTCGTGCGCCCAGGTTCGTCGTTGATCACACCATTAAAGTCGCTCTTGTCTATGACGCATCGTCAAGGGAAACCGCTGCCATGGTTTCCGAGCTGAGAGTCTATGCTGCTACAAACGTCGTCGAACTGTTCGTGCAGACACTTGTCTTCCAAAAAACCCAGTTTCTTGACTCACGGCTCGTGATGTGGTTGTACGATCCATGGGCCATACGGATAATATGCCTGTCTTCTCGGCTGCTAGTGATAGGAGGCCGTTGAGATCCCGCATGGCATTCCGTTTTACCGTCCTGAACCCATCGATTCCATATTCTGCTAACAGTCATTGAATCTCGACCGACGCGAGCAGCAATACTGCGATAAGATAAACCGCAATCCCGGTACGCTACAATTCGACCGTTATCAAAGTCAGAATCATGCTGGTACGCATTTCTCCTTCTTACACGAGGCATCACAACAACTTTTCACCAGGCAACAGCATTCAAATGCAATTTGTGTATGAGGAACCGGCTGAACAATTTCCTCATTTAAACACAATTGAGGTGTCGCTACTGGCGCTTGCTTTGTCTGATTGCTCTGAAAAGCTAATCATTTACATATCACAGCACCTTCTTCGTTTCGTATAAATTTCACGTCTGTAGAATGTCGCCTTTGTGTAGCAATTTTAATGACCAGTAGGGTATATGTTTAAGATAATATTTTAATTTAACTATTACATTAGCTTATATTGCAATTATAAAAAAAATATTGAAAATTTATCAGCCATTCTTGAAGTAGTTAATATTTTTACAAAATTTATTAATTCAAACAAGAAAATGTTTGGCTTTAAAAATTTATTATCATAATTGTGGTAGCTTAGAAATATTTTTGATTCAGTACATTTTTCAAAAGAATATAATAATATATTTTTTGCTTTATAATTGACCTTTAAGTGTTCAAGAAATATTTTAAATAGATGATTTCATAGAATCAATTAACGATTATAAAATAATTAAATCCTAAAATACTTCGGAATTAATAATTGTTTTATTGATTAATCACATAAAATTTGAAATATGAAACATCATTTTATTTACCTTTAAACAAATTTTTATTAATATTATAATGGGATACAGCATAACTTTCTGTAATCACTCCATAAATATGTTATAAATTATTTCTGTATGAAAAAAAATAAATAAAGTATCTTGCAGTAATTTTTAATACATAAGTATTAGATAATTGGAAGATTAAAAATTTTTCAGCATAAAAAATCACAAAACTTGAACGAAAATGAAAATGAAAACAAATTAAAATAAATGACAATGGAATTTATAAGAATAATAAGTTCTTGAACTTATAGAGGTGCTAGAGAGAGAGAAATAGTCTATGCATATATTGCGAAAATAATTACTTTAACATTGTATTTTTAAATTAATATTTAAACTTTAAAATTAATATTCTGTAAAATAGAAATTAATTTTAGGATGTAGTAAGGACAAAAGTGTGAGAAATATTTTCAGACAAGGACTCTGAAATTTGTATATTAAAAATTCTTTATCGAAAGTTCAATACAAAAACTGGGCTTCAACATAATATTTTTTTTAAAATATGTGGTTACCCTAAGAATAACGCAATCATCCATCAAGAATGAAGTAAGTATGAAGCATATTTAAAAAAAAAGTATGAGAAAAATAGCATTCATTTTGTGAAAATTAAGTTTCAAAAATAAATGAAATGGTAAGAGCTGAATATCACATTTTCATTATTTGGGACATATTTTATTATAGGTTTTTTAATTAAAATATATTCTCCTCACATTCAGGTATTTCTATTTTTTTAAGATCTAGTTATACTTCCTTAGGCAATTGGATCAAAAAGAAATCCATATAATGAATGCTACAATATAATCTAATTTTTTTACGAATAAACATTTCATCATTCTAATTTTCGTAGCACAAAGTTGTTATACTTAATTCCAAAAATCAGATACGCAAAAATAAGAAATTTGATTTTTAATGTAATATATACTTTACAGTCATATATTCTTAGTTAAAGTGAATATTTCTTGTCACGTAAATAGACTATAAAATTAAAGAAAAATTACTAAACAAACTGTAATATTTGATTATTGAACTCTATCAAAAATTCCACTCTATAATTATCTTCAACCCCAAAAGCACTTTTTTTTTAACTTAATTGAAATTCGAAATTATTTCACAATGATGCCTGTACTCACAGTAAGTAATAGCCATTTCTGAATTTTTGAACTTTTTTATTTATATCTAACACTGTTGTTTATTCTATAAAAACATATAATTTAAACTTTAATTCTATTTTTAATTTGAGAAATTTTCATTATGTAAGTATGTGACTTAAAATAACTTAAGTACTAAGTTTTCTTATCATACTTAGTACTTAGTAAAGTAAGTACTTAGAATTAATATAACTTGAGTTAATTTGATATATTAAAATTTAATATATAGTTTCCTAATATTATCTGCCAAAAATTGAAACATGTAGATTTTTTGCTCATTTACATTTATTATATTCTTTATTATTTTATGAAATTTTGTATGTAAAGAAAATGAAAATATTTCAATAATCATTTACCTTTTTTTAATTAAAATTTATCATTTAAAAAGGAATATCTATGATATTCAGCAGATAAGCTAATAAAATTGAACAATTATAAAAATTGAAAAATATTATAAAATTTATAAAATTGAAAAATAACAGCATAACTTTTTAAATTTTTGATACCAGAGAAACATATTTTATCTTCAACAGTTTTTAAATGTAATTTGCTTATACTTGCATCACACAAAACATGTATTATTAATTTTAATGAACAAAATTAAATACATTTGATTAATCTATAGTAAAACATTAATTACAAAAAATAGTTTTAGGATTCAAATGGACATTGTAAGATTAGATATCATACATTTTCTGAAGTATAAAGTAGCTGAATTAAATTATAATTGATTTCAAAATCATTTATAATCAAAGATTAGTTATTTCAAGTTTCTCTTTCTTTTTAAAATGAGAAATTAAAATAAATATTAATTGGTACTAAAACTATACATTAATAAATTTTTATCACCTGTAAAACATTTATTTGTTATTCGACCTTGAAAATATAAGATTGAAGAAGATCCTAGTAAATATTTTTAAAATAATCATCGCGTAATGAAATCTTAGAAATTGAAATGTATGTTCGTATTGTAACTCTCAATGAATATTATTGAAAATTAAATGTTTAATAAGAATTGTGTATAAATCTTAATAATACCCAATGAATATTGAATAAAGTACTCCATAGTGAATGGGAAATTTGACTACTACAAAACTAATATTTGATTAATTCAGTTGTTAAACTTCTAAAATTATAAAATAAATTATTTTTAGAATATATTCCGGTTTTTATTTCTTATATTTGATGCAGGTTACTAAAATATTATCATTTTTTTTCAAATTTAAATGAAAATTTCTTTATCCAATTTATTAATGAATCAAGGAAAAAATCCCAAAAATCAGAATAGAAAGTAATTTATACAATTTAATCGAGGAATTTGTATATTTTCCTATTTATTATTTTGATATAAATTAAAATGAAATCAATGGCATTTGGTCATATAGTATTTAATAACAAAAATGAATCATGACTAATTTCCTTTTTTGTATTATTTTTTGCTTGAGTAAATATAATGATTATAAGCTTACTTTGAATTCCTTTGAGACAAATGTTATTAAGTGAATTGTGATTGGCTGGATTTCTTAGAGTTGTTTCTCATCCTTTTGGTTATATTTGTTATTGATTAAATATACATAGAAGCTAAAATACCATACATCTTATAATAACTTATTTTAAAATGATTAAACTTTATAACATTAAATTTTTAAAATACTCCATAGTTTGTAATGTTAATATTTAATATATTGTGTACAATTATATATATATATATATATATATATATATATATATATAATTGTGTATTACTTACCGTATGTTTTAATGACTTACTATCTTACTATTGTATTTGTTTATAGCAGAAGAGTTGAATAAGCATCATAATATTGAATGATCTTAATATGATAATGAAACTCTTTAAAGAAAACAATCTAAGTAAAATTTAAACACAACAATTTTAAAATATTATTCAGGAATAATAATGTAGATTTCGATTCTGTTTTAATGAAACTTTAATACAAATAAAATATCTACAAGTTTAAAATGTGAAAAAGTATTCATAAATGTGGCATCTGCAATGAACTGATAAGAAAATAAAAATATTTTTCTCTCCTTTACTTAAGACGCAATTTTTTTTATCAGTACAGAAATTCAAGACATTATATATATTACTTTTCCAATAAAAATGTGACCGTGAGGGAATTTTTCATGGTAGTTTCTAGAGTTTATGTTGAAAGTTGAAATGATAATGCTTACTTATATTGGAAGAGCATTTTTATCTTTTGAAGTTTTTAGCCGACATTTGTGATTATTGTAATAATTTATATTACATATCAAGTATGTTATTTATGTTTTTATACATATTTTATATTAAAAATATTCATAATTATAATTATTTCAATTTATATTTACTTATAAATATATATTTCAAACTAAATAAATAACATTTAAATTTCTTGAACACATATTTCTTCAATATTTTTCAGTTTTTTTTTTTTTTAAGTAATTGTTACAACTGGAATATATGAATAATTACTGTACTTAAACGCAAAATGATTAAATAGTTAAAAGTTTCAATCAGATTAAAATTGAAATAAACGCTTTTCAGTGCATGACTTTTTTTATTAATATATTGAAACCAAAAGTGTATAAATAATATTTTATAATGGATTGATAACAAAAGGTTTATGTCAAATTATCCGTAATGCACCAAGAATGAGTAATTTGTTATCATATATGATATTGAAACGGATTAACCCCTTCAGTTTGCAGATTCCATGTTTATCTGCTTATGTGGATTATTGGAAAAAAAATATAAAATCTTTACAAAATAAATCTCCATCTTTAATAACTCCTAACATTTTGAATTTTCAAATTGATATTTTCTTAACAAGCTCGCGATTTTTAAATATATAATAACCTTCATTGTATAGATATCAGAAATTGAGTAACACATTTCCATATTAAATTTACCATCTTGAATGGACTAATATAAAATATTATTAACCGTATTGATTTCAATCGATTCTCAAAGACATCAATAAGTAAGTTAAATAGCTTTAGCATCCATCATAAGAAAAGCTCAATGTTTAAAGTTATTAATCTCCGATTCGATATTTTCTGAGTTTTATCAATTCAGAAATAACATAATATGTTTCTCTTAGTTATTGAAAGATTCGTTCACTTTTTTTTTGCTTTTATTAAGATAGGCAGTCTTTTAAAATGATTTCTATATATCTTAAAATAGCTTGAAAATTTCAGAAGCAATAAGCCAATAATATAGAT
>JAPDSC010012496.1:0-23055 GCA_026290005.1 Latrodectus geometricus | reverse complement strand
TTCATCATAAAAGACCATTCAGAAGTTAGCAAAACAATTATATATTCTTCGTCTGAAGCAAGTTACTGTCATGCTAAAATGTGTTTTATTTATTTTCCCAACGGGCTTTTAGACCACCTGTGTTATACATTGATGTTTAAGATGGCTCTGGTAAAACTACTCTTTCCTCAGAAAAAAAGATGTTTAAAATTCATCTGAGTGTCTGCAGTACATAAAAACGTCGCAGTCTGCGACCTCCAATCGGTTCTCTCTGCTTGGCATGAGTAAAAACAAAGATGGAAAACTGTTTTTTTTTTCTTCTTTTGCCATTAGGGAGGCCAATGACCGAAGACACTTCCTGGGACTCTTTCCAGAAATCAAGCTTTGGATATACCAAGATTAACAGGTCAAGAACGGAGCTTCACCTATATCAAGACTTTTAAAATGCTTCTATTTAACGTGCATCTATCATTTTTTTAATGTTTCAACACTCAATCAAAAGTTTATCTATCACTTGAAGAAAATCGTTAGTTAAGCTATCGCAATTCGGGCTTTTATTTTAAATTGAAAAAATCGGCTTTTTTCTAGAGTAGTTTTCTAGCTTGTTACCTATTTTAGCTATGTTAATTTAGGTTTTCTTTTTTTTGGCGAAGTTACTTAAATAGGGAAAACACGTGATAATTAGTTAAAGAAGATTGTTATTTCATTTATCATAAATTATTATTCAATCTAACCATGCACTTATCTTTCCAAATCAATAGATGTACATCGTAATATATTTGGTAAAATTTATATACAAAATCCATTAGGTCCACATTCAGTACTTCCTATCTCAATAATTATAATAAATTTAATATTACAATGTAAGCGTAGGTAAATAAATATTAAATAAAATACAAGCATGTTTAAAGGAATTATATTGACATGTCTTGTTAATAACTATTTCCACGTCACATAAAACTTAGGTGCGAAATGGTACAAAAACCTACAACTGCTTTAATCATGGATATAAATAATTTAAGACAGTGAATAAAATCGATAAAAATTCAATAAAAAAACAGCTATGAAAAAAGTTGTGCATTGATAATAATGTATTTATTTCATAGAAGCAATCTTATAAATTTCATTTAAACAAACAAAACTTATAAAATCCAATTCTATTTAAATGTTGCTTGCTTATTTGACATTAAACGTTGTGTAAATTTTATTTATTTTTTGTTTTTAGGAATTCAGAAGATTAATAATAAAAAGCCTTTGAATTCTGGGATCGTTTCATCTTGGGATCAGATTCGAAAATAATTTATTACACACTCGAGTCCTAATTTATACAACTTGTTACATTTTTCCATCTATATTCATTAAAACTCCAGTAAAATATGTTAGATATCGCAAAGTTCTTATAAAGGTTCGCCCTAGAGTTATTCTATACAACTGCTTTTCTGACTACTAAATTTTTTACATCAAAAAATAACTTTTTATTTACTATAAAAATTACAATTGATGGGAAGGAATTTGTGCGCTTTAGAGTCAGAAATATTTATTTACGGTAAGAAAATTGAAAATTTATAATATCAGGGACAATTTCAATAATTAAGTATTTTGATGTTTTTTATGATTATTTAAAGACGTTTCAGTCTCGTTCGAGTCTTGTCACTGATTATTTAGCAATTAAAGAATATTTTAATTATCTTCATATTGGTTCAAAATGTGTCTTGATTAAAAATTTAATCACTTTTGGTTAATACAATAACACCATACTAAGATTTAATTAGGGAATACTAGCAAATGTGCGAATAAAATCTGAAACATTCACTATCAATTATTTTACTCACATTGTTATTATCTTCTGCACACGTAATAATAATTGATTTAATTTGAAATTATTTCTATTTATAAGTCACTTTATATGTAAAACAGTTTATTTTAAATATTTCAGAAAATTTAGGTTACTTTTAGAGGTTAGCAGCAAATAAGGAGTTAGATATACCACTCTGATTCTATTTTCGTTTAATTCATATACTAGGAAACAAAATTAAGTTTCTCATGGTTTATTCACTAGTGAAGTTATTATCGATTCACATTCAGATTTCTTATTACATAAAAATAAAAAATGCAATACTTATAATGTGTTTATAAATGGATAATTCATAAACTATAAGCCTTAAAAAAATAAAAGAAAATAAGCTAAAAACTAAAACAGAATCAACTTTTACTAAACCTTAATTTTTGCTATATACTTTCAAATGCACGGCGTATTGTGCTATGACTACTAAGCACCCGTCTTAAACTCCCATTGCTGTAACAATAATTTCAAAATAAACCAGTATAGATTGTACTTTGGGAAGTCTTTTTGTGTTTGTGTGTGTGCATTCTGAAATCAGTGGTTTTTGTTTTCTTTTGGCAGTTTGAAAAAAAGGACTAATTTATATTCGAACGGTGAACACTACTCTTGGAGAAATCAAAATTAGTACCATGTACTGTTCAGAACCATTCAACATATAAATCAATTCTTGGCGAGATTTCATCAGGATATAACCTGAAAAACGCTATAATCCAGCAAACATTGGATAAATTGATCGCTTAGGTGGTTAGCACACTTGTATGGAGAAGGAATATGTGTTGGACGAATGTCAGCCATCTTATATCTTCTGTACTCGTAAAGCGACAGACGAGTGCTATGGGGATGAGACTTTTAAACACTAAGTATGAACTTTGCAAAGAAATGTGGAACAATAATTACTTTTACTAATAATAATGCCTGAGAACACAGAGCTGCTCTTTTTACAATTATCTGGTTAAAAAAAAAGGTATTCACGGTATAGTGTAGACAATGACGTCTCCAGATGATATAAGGAATTTGTAGGATTTTGATCTAGGTAATTTACATGATATTCTCGAAAGAACTATTATTCATTGACAACTTCCTCCACAAGGCTCATGGGGTTAAAATAAACGCTTTTGGAAGATCATTGACCCACAGACTTATTAACAATATGAAAGCACACTGTGATGCTTTTATTATTTAATAAGGTAGCCACATGTCTTATTAAGTGATAAGCTAAAGAATGCAATAAAGACGAAACAATAAAAATAAGCCACATGATGCTTTCTATTTTAACTAGTGTTGGTGCTATTTGCATACCAGCTTATTTTAAATTTTTGTTAGTATGTGATGGTTATTTAAATATCTTTCAATATCTTTAAGCAACTAGCTAGGATTGTGAAGATTCCTATAATTATTAAGAAAAGGAAGATTGCTATTATTATTACAAAAATAATGTTTAACTATAATATTATCAACGCTATTGCGGAATAAAAATGCTAACGTGAAATACAGGTGCATACTCTAAGCCATTATTAATTCTCACCTTCACAAATTTGTAAATATATAAGAATAAATTATTTTTTGCGTAATGTTTGAAAAATGCAACAAAGCACATCTGTTGTGTACCAACTCTTCGAATTTCTTATTGTTGTAATTTTTCAACACTGAAGACGCCACTTCGTGAACCATTTGAACAATTTCTCTTTTCCAAAGCATATTCCACATTGTCTACTGAAAAAAATACTTTTCATGAAAAGTTGACTGTATTCATATGTTACATGAAAAAAACCTGGAAAACTCACAAGTAGTCATCCTGAGGATCATGCATGCAGAAGATAGAAAGACAATATCAGATAGCATAACAATGGCTAATCTGCTGGTGAATACTCGAGATAGTAAAATTTCCATCCTAAGAATATTTCAATAACTATTATTTTCACAAATTATTATAATATATTTTATTCAAATTATATTATCGTAATAAACAGCACTGCCAAATACACTTTAAGATACTTTTTCTTATTAAGTGCTTATCAGCATTTTTTATATTTCATGTTTATGAAAATTTTGAAAATATCTCTTGTATTTTAAATTCAAATTTGCTATAGACAAGATAATAAAAAAACAATAAGTTTGGAAAGAAATTATTTGCAATAATATCAAAAATTTCCATTTACTAAAATTATTTTAAATGGGCTTCACAAAACCCTAAGAGACTTTGATATTTTTTGCGACCTTATATTCGTTTCTGGTACATGAAATATATGTATTATAACCATGACATACATTTTGAAGTTCTGTTAGCAATCATATTAAGATGAGAGTCGAATTCTTAAAGCAAAATGAAAACTCAGACCATTCAGCAATCAAATTGGTAGGAAAACTGCTATAAATGGAGGACTATTTTTCAGTCCTCTAACATCCATAAGGAAAATATATTTTAAGCTATTCCAATAACATAAACTTATATTTTGTAAAATATTCTTAAATGTTTGATTAAAGGACATTAAAGGTTATCTTCGTTATTTGCAGTTCCTCAGTTCAGAAATCGAGGACGAGACCCAAAGGAAAGAGAGTGGTATCTTATCGAAAACATACTGCGCAGAGGTGTCAAATGGTTTTTTTAACAGTCATTATGCAGCTTCTGAAATTGCCCTTCACCCTAGATTTTTAAACTCGCTGAATGGTATCCTGGCAGAAAGATGATTTTTGAAATGTTATCTCTTCTTTGATTTATTTCTTCTGGTGCCTGTGCAGAGTAATCTTTGATGGCATCATTTAGTTTCATTCTGGGGAATATGTCTCTCGCATTCATCTCTTATGGAATTCCTTATCGACCATTCTCCCTTTGAACAACTGCCAAAAATCTCATGGGGAAATGCAAAATTGGAATAGAATATGCTTTTTCAGTTTGAAATAAATAAAATATATGTCCTGCATGATTGAGATACTGACAGAAAATGGAATAGTTTGTTGTTTAGTATTGCAAATAAAACTATTTTCAACTTATATTTTGCCTTCCAGAAAAATTAAGATTCTGGAACAGTATCTTTCCAACTATTTCATAAAGATGATCTTTCAGAAGAGCGATGTCAGAATAAAATTTTAAGAGAAAGAAATTTCATTTTACTTAAAAAATAGCAATGTGTAAGCATCTTTTATTAGTTTTAAATAACTAATGTATAGTGTTATTGAGAATTTTGTCTCTTACCTCATATTTACAATAGTTTGTTTCCGACACATGTTTTCAATTGAAACATTGCTTCTATAGACTAAATTTCTGCCTGAAAGCAGATTCCTCTAAGCTACCTGCCAAACTATCGGAGTTTAAGCCATGTGTTTAACACTTTATTGGTTCGATTCCCACATTGAACCAAATTTAATTAAAACTGTTGATCTTTATTAAAATAAAATTGAAATAGAATTGACAAGCATAATTTGAAATTAATTTTAAGCTAGTAAATAAATTTTTATGTAAAATATGAGAGAGAGTTTAGTTATCAATTCAGTCTTCATATTTATGTAGCAATATTTATAAAAATATTTTTCATATGTTAACGATGTAGTATTAAAAATAATCCCTACTTCACGAATTGACTTATAAATTATGCATATAAATTAAAATTGGGTAATAGAGCATTTTTGAATGATTATGAATAAGCTCTACTTATTAAATCAGAAGTTATTTATAGAAAATTTTGTAAATATTCTTGACAAGTTTTAGTGGTTTTATTAGTTTATATACTTTAATAATTTATAAATACTTTACTTTGAGAGTTCTTAACTTTCAGTAGATAATTTACAATGTAAAGGGTACCCCATATTTACCAAAAAATTTCACTGAAATTAATATTTAAGTATATAATAAGATTTAAAATTCTGTCTTTCTGATATCTTTTCTATTAGTGATGAATATAAGATTAAAAAAAATGTACATTAAATCATTGCTGATAGTTGAAAGTGAAAACAAAGAACCTTGTTCCAAAATCTAGGGTTAAAATCTCTTGTTGTATTAAAAAATTATATCAAATTCTCTTAAATAGTTAAAAAAAATTTAATGATTCCTTTGTGAATTTAATTTGATATTGTACTTCAAATAAACACATTAAGTAATTTATTTTCACTTCAAAAATTTTTTTAAGATAATTATCGAAAAAAAATGTGAAGTAAACAAAAAAAATAAAAAAAAATCTGTGAAATACTGTCATCATTGAAAAGAAGTGCATGAATTTTCAAAAAAAAATTCAATTGGTTTAATTAATACTAAGCGAAAAATATTTTTAGCCAGGTACACAATACAATCATTTAATATATAAATTAGTAATTTTAGAAAGTCAAGTAATTATTTGCAACTGTACTTAACATAAATTTAATTTTTTATTAAATTAAAAATAAACTCAAAATAGCATGTTTTGTTATAAATTTTAGATAATTTCATAATATAATTAGTGTATATTCTCAAAATTCTCCTGGAAAATTCAGCTTATAATAATTTTGCCATTTTTATAAAATAAATTATTATTTGTTTATGAGAATCAATTAATTTTTAATATGAGAATAATAAGCAACAATATATAAAAATAATATTATAACCTTATGAAAATGGAGTGAAAATAATTTATGCAAGTTAATTGAGAATATATTTTTGCAAAAAATCACTGAAGAAATTAAAAGTTTAGGAAAACTATTAATATTTCTTTTATATATTTTACTGTTTACAATTAGTCTAAAGTAAACACTCATTTTATTTGAAATAGCATCTTAATTGCGTTGACATTTATTTTTTATTATTCTGGAAAAACGGTTGAAAATTCGAGGTGAACGACTTCTCTGGACACAATATATTATATATTTTTTGAAAAATATACGAATAAATCCCTTTTTTTTACTAATTAATTTTTAGTACTATCATACATATTCAATCTTATTGTTGTTAAAATCTGAAAATCTGTAATTGTTATCTTCATCTCCAATTGCTCATTAAAAGACATTTTCTGTGATCAAAGTTTTGATTAAGATTTTATTCATAAACATTTACGACAAAATATTAAAAAATTTTTTTCTTTTCAACTTATGGTTGGTTAGATTGCTGTTTGCATTCATAAGTATTTAGTTTCTATATGGAACTTCTTTACTCGAGCATACACATATGCAGTGATTTTTGTGCTTTCTTCCTATAATCTAATATGAGGCATTTTTAGTAACTGTAAATGTGCACTTCAGATATATATCAAAGCATAAAAACTCTGTTTGACGTGTAATAAATAAACAAAATGAGAAACAATAATTATTCTTTAAATAGATGCATGATGCAAATAGGCTTGAGTATTTAACGAAATGGTTACAACTTTGGTAGGCTTTCAATTCAACATTATTTTTCATTTGATGTCAACTTCAGACCTAAGTCTCCCTGGTGTCTCAAAATCTATTTCAATCCACTAGTCTACAAGTGCAAAAAATGATCATAAAGTAGTAAACCTTTCATTAACAAAGAAATGTGTATTGAAAACTATTGTGTTCCTGGTCCATGATAAGATATTCTCTTGCAATTGTAAAATCTATAATAAGTCTATTATCTTAATACATGATTCAAAGAGTGATATGCAATTATCAACCCATTCCAGTTTTTGTATGGCACGTTTTAGAATTCAGTTGGGTTATAGTAAGACAGCTCTTTTTCAAAAATTTCTACCTGCTCCATACTGTTGCAAGATATTTTAATCAACCTTAAGATTAGGATATTTTAATCAATAAATAGTAACTAAAATATCTTATAGCAGTTTTAGTTTAATAGAAGTTACATGTATTTCAAACATTTTCTGAAAAAATAAAAATTTCTTCAAATTGCCCATCCAAAACTAACATGGATTTTAACTTTACAAAGCACGCGTGAGGGGCATTCTAAACTTATTCAAGCCCTCGTGCAACGTCAAGTTTTCTTTAAACTGTTTCTCCCTATCAAAAAAATTACTGCTGAAATTTTTGATATTTTTTAATTATTTGTAAATGAGTTATTTTCAGAATCATTTGAATAATCTCAATATTTATTTATGTTTACATTAATCTATTTTTAGATAATTATTATAAATCTTTTTTTTTTGCTATTACAATATGATTTATTTCTATTCATATAGAATAAAATGTGTGAAAAGAGTCAACCAATCAAATAAATCTCCTGTCTATTTAATGACTTGATACTTTTCATGTACTTTTTATCTGCATTACGATGTTCACACTGTTTCGTTCTTTCTATGTTTTTGTGTCTTGTGAGTTTCACTCACTAATCAATAAATTATGCTCAAGTATTTCTACAATATATATAAATATATTATTCAGTTTCTCTTTACACTGACTTTTGAGTTTTACACTATTTAACGTGCTTCAATATCACATAATTTTTAAGACACTATTTTTATTCAATTTTAGGGGAATTATCATCTGGTTTTAGATTGTTATTCGTTGCTACTAGTATATTTATATGTATAGTAATTTTCAGAATATTATATAATGAGCATCATTTTTAATCCGCTTTCACTTTGAATTTAATATGAAAACTACAAAATCATTTTTATCTTTACATAGACACGAAAAAGTAATACTCACGACAAAATTGTGAAATAATAAAACATTTAATTTTTTGCACTTCAAAACAAAATTTTTTTTTGAGAGCATAATACAAAACTAAATTTAATATATTTCTGATGTTTGGTAGAGATAATACTTTGTAATACTTTTTTCTTATCTTTATATCGAGATTAGTCTATTAATTTCAAATAAATAATTTGAAAAATTATGAGAAAAGAAAGAATAACAAGGCATTTGTTAAATTAAAAGAACTATATTTTTATCTCAAGTTCCATATAAAATAAAATTGTATAAAACCATCGAAAAATTTATTTAAAATTTTACTTTTTGTTTCTACGTGAGTGATTTTTCTTTAGGTTATCCTTTTTCCGATCTGAGACATTATATTTTCCTTTAAAATGTAAAATCTTTTCGTTACTTGCTCCAGTTAATTTTAGATTCTTATCATCGTTTAAATTCGTCAAATGTTGCAATTAATTACTAAAATAGTTTCTAGATATCATTTTGTAAATATATAGAAATCTGGTAAAAATTAATAACATATTTGAAATTTACAAAAATTATTCTTTTATATTATTTATAAATAAAAGAGACTTAAAACTGCAATGTAGAAAAAATTTTTTTTTCAATTCTAGGCTCTATTTTAAAATTACAAATAAATCGACAGCTTACGATCAGTATAAATTAATAAACAAAGTTTTCTTGTCAATTTTTGACAAGAATAAGAAATGTATAACATGTCTATGAAACTTTTGTGCTGCCATCTATGGGCAACATTCTGTGATACTGAAAATTACCCGTTTGACGTCATTTTTAAATTAGCAGAAATTAATGAATTAAAATATTTTTTAATATTAAAAATGCTCTCTGAATGAATATGTTCATCACATTTTAAATAATACTATATATAACATAAATTCAAAATTTAATTCATAATTTTTAATAAATAATGCAAAAATCATTATTGCTCTATTGATTAGTAATTCTATGACACGCAAGCATCATCTTGGGTTTTTCTCATGCATCACAGAGCTTTCTCAGTCTGCAAAATCCCCTCTTGAGTAATTTTATTGGTTACTGAATGAAAAAAATCTACGTCACATTTAACGATTATTTATTTATCATTTTATGAGATACCTATTTCAAATCCAAATTCCAGTGTGAAAATAATAATTAAAAAAAATTACTATACAATATTGTTGTGAAAATTTATGGAATTAAAAGTATAAGGAAAATTTATATCTTTATTAATAAAAACAGTATATGTAAGCTAAAATATTAGATTCATAGTAAAACTTAATTAAGAATTATTCAATGTTCAAGATGTATATTGTAAAATAAAATTATTGTTCTTCGTATTTTCAACAGTATATTTGTCTAAAATGCAAAAAGCAATATAAGCTATAGCGTTAAATGTAAATAAAAATTAAAATTTTTATTTTCTTATTTATTTTATTTTTTTATTTTTATTTTTTATTTATTTATTTATTTATTTATTATTTTTTTATTTTTTATTTATTTATTTATTTTATTTATTTATTTATTTATTTATTTATTTATTTATTTTTTTTTTTTTTTTTTTTTTTTTGCTTTTATAAGCTTTGAAAGTTTTAATTTTAAAGTTAAACTTCTGTAGGTTATAATGGTTCAAAATTAAAAATTGAAGAGTATCCCATTATTATATCAATACAGGGATATTTATTTGAATATATAGTACTCAATGTATAGTGACGTAAACTTTGACATGCTAAAATTATGGCCTTTTTTTGGAAATAGTTTACTTGCAAAAAAATTAGATATAGATTTGCTTATAAATCAAGCTGCAAAGAACAAAATCAATTAATTATAATGTTTTCCAGTTGTATTGTATAAAATTATCTCAGATTATTTATTCAAGAAGTAACTTCTTTGTACTTTATAGTCATAATGATACAACATGTATAAAAATAGAAATGTTTTAATATAATACAAAATTGATAAATATTTTATTATCTACATGTGACCTATTATTATCTATGATTTACAATTATTATCTATTTCAGTAGAATTTTTTTTTATTTCACTATATTTTGACGCATTACATATGTATCGTATTTCTACTTAAAAATCAATTTATTACTAACTCTAAAATGATAGTGTGAAAAAGTGCCTATAATATAAGATGTGTTTAATATTGTATTTCGTTTTCCATGTCATTATTTTTTTTATTTATTTTTGTTTTTATTTTGCTTATTTATTTATTGCATCATAAAATTAGCCAAAATTGTTGATCATTTAGCCGCTAAAAGCGATACCAAGGTGCACTACGAGGAGGTAGATCTACACTCACCTCACAATGATCTACGCATCACCCTAAATCTAATTGGGTACATATCTATACTAATGGAAACCTTTACTCTGACAAAGCTGGCGCAGAGGTGTTCTGTCATCTTTTCTTTTTTTGTCTAACAACTGGTAAATTTACAACTGCTTTTGATGGTGAAGTCACCGATATCCAAGTAGATCTGGAGCAGTTGCATTGTCATCTAAATAGTTTTGCAAGAACTGTTATTTTCTGTTATTTAAAGGCAACAATTTTAGCTGTGAACTTATTTTCTGTTCCAGTTTCATCTAACATCCTTGAAAGTAAAAAAAAAAAACTATGGAAGAATCTGTCTGAGCACTCCAAAGAAATTGTCTTGTAATGGATTCCTGATCATTGCGGTGTATCTAACTGTCCCTCTTACTAATGCCAAAAGCATCATCAAAAAAAAAAAAAAAAAAAAAAAAAAAAAAAAAAAAGATGAATGACTTTGCCCAACACGAATTTTCTGAGAGAAATTCTAATAAGATCGGGTGAAATAAACTTTGGGATTTTCCCATGTGGTCAAGACATGAAGTAGTTGCTGAGTTTCGTGTCTGGACATTGGACGTGACTGCCTTCTAAAACATCTACATCGAATCCATGTTGTTCTGGCCCTTTTCTGCACATTTTGTGATCTTTAGGAGGTTATGGATGCTGGCCACATTCTCCGCTGTCCGGCACTAAAGGGTTCCTCTTTGAGTGACTGTTATGGGCACGCTAGGAATTTATTGGGTTCATTGACTTTTCTCACCACTTTGTTTCAGTTTATTTGTTTGTTGTTTTTGTTTCTTCTGCCATGCGGTGCAGAGGTGTTTTTTAACTTTACCCACTGGAAATTAAAAAAAAAATTTTAAGGAATGATTTTGCCAGTAATTTAACAAAACCCATATGCTATTTGCGTTTTGTTATTTATAGTTCATAAACAATTATAGACTTTTTTATTTTTGATTTTATTTTAATTAAAAAAATTCTTTTCACCTCATTTTTAATATAATTATTGGACTATAACAATCATTTCATACACGATGATGTCGATTTGGATAGACGTAGTCTTGCTTGTGACAATTTTTTTAAAGCTGCTGAATAGCTCTTAAGCATTCAATAATAGCTCAAATCTAATGCAGTTGTATAATAAAAGCCCTAAAAATCTCCAAATGCTGCATATTTTTATGTTTGATGAAGCACTGTAACGCCGTTATCACGAATGTCTTATTTTCCATGTTATTTAATGGAGCGCAGTGTTTGTATTCTATTAAATGACCATGAAATTATAACGACGGTCGTATTTCGCCTACGGAGACTGAAATCAAAGCCTTTTATACAAGGCAATTAATAATCACATCGGCAAAGTTTTGGACTAGTCATTACAATCTTTTTGATCAAATTTGTCATGTGTGTGTGTGTGTATGATACCATATATATATTTATTGAAAGTTTTACATATACAAGCAACCAATTTTCTTCAATTAATTTCTTATAAGGAAAGGAATTTATTTCTCTCATTTCTTAACGTAATGGTTTATTTACATTTATTAACCATATGTTGAAAACTATTCATTATTAAAAAATTTTTCAATATTTTTAAGTTAATAGAACTGAATTTTTAACCATTTTTAGAGCCAAGCATTTTTATTAAATTTGTCTATTTGTACTATTTGGAGTAATATTTACTAAAGATGTTTTATGACGTGAAGCATAGTTCAATTAAAAATGTTTCTTCAAACTAAACAATAAGTTATCATTTATTTATTTTCTAACATTTACTTCTGTTTATGTTACCTTGTATCTTTGTTTATTCATATTTAATTTAGTTTACAATTTTCTATTACATTTGGATTTTCTATTAGTCTATCATTCCCCTTCCACCATTCTCAAAGAATACAAAGAATACGTCGTCAATACTTTCCACACAAATTTCAAATATTTCTGAAAAATATGGAAAATTTTAATTTATTTTATGAGGAAGTTTTCAATTAGGTTTCAAAACTTAAATCAGAATCGCTAAAATTCTAGTTTTTATAATATTCTAGGAAGTAAAATCTTTGTATCTTAATTTATGAAGAATAATTAATATTTTATAGCGTATGAAGTTTATCTCTTTCAATTCTCAGATCACACTCATTCCCTCTTTCACAGTTTCCACTTTCCAAATCACCTAATAAAAATTCTTAGCTTCTTCTCAATTATCAAATTTCCCATAATATTTATGGGAAATTTGATAATTGAGAAGAGATTATTTATATTACATGTATAATTTTGATTCATTTATAAGCAAAAACCTATATTGACTGATTTGATTATATAAATTCAGTCAATATAGGTTTTTGCTTATAAATGAATCAAAATTATACATGTAATATAAATAAATATTTATACGGAATTTGAGAAAAACTCAGTTATCAATGTTGATATTACAACATTTTTCAGTGAAAGGTATACATGTAGCAATGAATCATTAAGTTTAATAAACAAAGTCAAATTTCATAAAACGGGATAATTTTTTTACATAACAAAGTATTTTTCTTATATTCTTATTATTGATTTAAATAATAAAATAAAATTATTCAAAGCAAAAAGTCAATACAAATTTCGCTTACTTCTTTAAATTATTCTAATATGCAAAGTTACTTCATACACATTTTGTGAAATCGATGTATACAAGAAAGATACCGATTTAAGAGTGATTGCAAAAAAAATAAAACAGATTATATTCAACAGCATTCTATTTTGGCACCGCCTAATTACACGTAACAATTACATTAGCTTGGCGATATTTTTTAATCGCCAAACATTTTTAAAATACACTAAAAAGAAAGATTATACGACATCTGTGACCAGAAATCAGTCAGGCAATAAAAGTTTGAAAGCACTCATAAACTCTACTCAAACAAATTGGAGAAATAAGCGGGATATGAGGAAAATCAATAAGAAACAATCATGCATAAACATTAAATGATACTGCATATGTACTAAAATATAATCTAAAAATAATGATGAAAAAAATTGAATGAGAACTATGATTCCTTGAAACAATAAAATGCTTTAGGCCAATAGTAAATAATACATACTTAATACAAAACTGAATTTTTGGAAACCATATAAGATGTTTAAAATGTCATGAAATCCCCCGAACAGCTATAACTACTTGTTCTGTACGGATGAATTGAGGTTATCCTTAAGTTTTCCAAAAATATAGCTCCCTAACTAGATCACAATCTCCAAGTTCTAAATAATGAATTCTCATCTCATCAACAGAAATCCAGTTAACACATAGAAAGTGTAAGAATTATGAACTTTGTATTCCCATACTTTATTTATAGAGATATAATCATTTTTTTTTTTTGACTACGAAAACAAATAAATTTGTATGTACAAGATATAATGCTAAGGGCACACATAGCCAATTAATGTTGGTTGTTTTAAATTTTAACTTTTTTGTCAACGATTTCTTATTATGGTTTGTGAAAATTTAATATAGGTAGTATCATTGTATTTAATTTTTTTGCTTTATATCGAAGATTGTGAAACATATTTACTCTTTTCTTAAGACATATGTTTGATAAAGTCAGTTTTTATTGATTCTTTAATACCTTTCATCTCTATTTATTTTTTGGACATGAGTACAAAGCATATTTTGACACTTATCATGTAAAAATTTTAAATATGAATATTTTGCCTTTGAGTATATTAATGAAGTTTTTTTTAAAACTTTCTATGTCTATAATAGGTTTTTCCTAAAGGCCCCAAGCATAAAAGGAAAATTATCTTCCATGAGAGACAGGACCAGATATATTGCAGCTAGGAGGAAGTCATAATAAAAGGCAGCATTGGATAACGGCGTACAAACTCTACTCATCTTAATTTAATCTAAATTGAAAACAATATCTACGTTTGAAAGGAAAGGCATTCAAATGCTTCTCTTGTTTGTTCAGGTGCTTGATGGCAGCCTTAATCACGATGCAACAAATTCATTTCTCGATTAAGTAGGTTCATTTTTTGACATTCTAAACTTGGAAAAACATTTTTGTAAACTAACTAATATGTTGTTTTGCATAATATTTTCATTTAAAAAATATTTAAAAATTTATAGATTTTCGATTCTATATTTACTTACGATTTATTTTGTACTAAAAATTTAGATTTATATTTTACATTTTAATTTATGTTACTTTCTTAGATGGTCATATTTATAACTATCTATTGGTTAATAATTATAGTGCATGTTAATTGCATTTTTAATAGTGGCTTGTAGCTGTTATTTAGTAAATGTTCTGCATGAATTTATAAAAAGCTTCAATTTCTTTTAAGAGCTTCAAAACTTTCATAATATGAATGAATGTAAATTCTACAAAAACAAATCAGCCGTGATTTTTTGTTATTATTAATGTCATACTGGGATGTGATCGTATATTTTCCCCAGTTTCCTTATGTATTCCTATTGAAAAATTATATAATAAATGCGTTTCTTCTTAATATTTTTATTTTGTACAAAAGTTATGTTTAGTAATTAATTTTTCCAATACATTAATATTTGATATTTCCACGTCAGTATATTGAAGTAAAAGATTTTTAAGCACAATTTTTCCTACCGTAAAATATCAACAAAGTGATGGAAAACAGCCAAATGTTTTCCAAAACAAATTATCCCCTATTCAAACTATCTATAGCAGGAACTAGAAAATATAAGCGAAAGAAAATCAAAAGCCATGTCAACAAGATAGTTTGAATTTATTCATCCATGATACTGTTTCTTTCAAACTAATATACAACTGCTTACTTATGCACATATTTTAATGCAGTATATTCGCATTCCTAAAGATTTCATCAAAATCAAATTATTACAACAATTCAATTTTTAGCTTTTTAAATTATTACAATTATCGTTCATTTTGAAACTTTTTATTGTATAGTAGAAAAAGATTTGCCTTTTTAATAATGATTGAAAAAAAACTATACGAATTAAAAAAAAGTATGTGATATGTTAATTTAACATAACACATGCTTTTTTAATTTCTTAAAACATCAAATAAAGGATTATCGTTTTCAAAAATTATGATTTTTTTTATATAAGTGCTACAAGAATAAGCTCAATATTAAAATAATTACTATGAATTTCTATTATTACTCTAATAAATTTACAATATTTATTACTTCTTTTTAACTTAAGAGTAATAAAATTGATTCTCATTATGGATTATATAAAATAGATTTTTTAAAATATTAAAATTAAAGTTTTAAATTATAAAAGATTTGCGAAATTGGACTTCATAACTATTGTAATATACTTTTAATTCGAAATATATGATATTATATCATAATTTGTGTGTGTGAATATTTTACCATAAACAAAAATAAAATTAAAGCTTTAAATAAATAATAATATTGATAAAGTATTTATACAACACAAAATCTTATTTTATTAAGAAAAATCATCATTTTATTAAAAAAAATCGTAATTGAATTTTGAATGTTTTTACTGAAAATTACTCTTTAAATATATAAAGAAGACTAAATAGTTTAACAATAACTCAGTTTGTGTAAAATATTAAACATTTTGATATTCAAAAGTATTTATATCAATTTATGAAATCTCATTATATTGCCACTTTATGGAAGCAATATATTAATTAAAATTATCCAGAAAAATTAACTTATGATTATTAACTGCTATAGATATATTAATGATAATTTAAGTAAAATTAAGTTATTTATCTTCTCTGTATAATAAAATAACAATATTCGAATCTATTGAAACTATGTATATATGTTATATCAAAATGAATTAAGATAAATTATTTTCCCCGTGTGGCACTTTTATAGAAAGAGATATAACAGACAAAATTTTTATTTTTGTTTCTTGTGTAAATCAATTCATTCTGTTTTAACCAGTCGCATTTTAGAGATAATTGAACAAACAACAATATTTCTCCACCATTATTAAATTTTTTAGAATGGGGTATAATTAACATGTAATTTTCTTTACATTATCAATAAATAATTTGTTTCTTGACTTAATTGAATCAGTGGACCAACATCTTCTAACAATAATGATTTTATGACATATTTAAATTTCCTATTTATTCTTATAGTGTGTTCCTATTTAAATTGAAATATTTCATTGAATACGAATTTCACTGAAGAAGATTAGTTGTTGGCGTTACATGTTGGCGGCACGTTATTTTCAAAGAGTGTGAAGTCTACGGCTTTACGTGAAGTTCTTTAAGCCCTACTCGAGGTATAGTAAAATCTGCAATTTGATAAAAAAAAAAAAAAAAAAAAAAAAAAAAATCAGAATACTGTCATTTGAAAATGTTTTAATTTTTAAAGAATCCTAAATCTTAATTTGTATTCCTTTTTCTTTTCATTCAACTATATTAGATTATTCAGCTTCCTAAATGTGGCAAGACTTCAGAAAACACTCAACGAAATACCCATTGCTTTACAAAAAATATAGGAACTATTAATTAATCAATTAATTTGGATTTTCCTATATTTATACAGTTCATTTATTCTCATTCTTTGAAATTACAATGATTAAAATTATCATTATATCCAGTTTACGCAACATATTTTATGCCTTAATAAGACCTAAGCATTTTTTAAACAACATTATTTTATACATTTATTTAACATAAAAATATCTTCTATTTCATCAATCACTTCTATGATTTTCTTAGTACATATTAGTTTAAAGGAAGATTTATAAATTAAGGAAATAAAAATAACTAAATTATTTATTTTTATATTTATATATAAATTGTTAAATTAAGCATAAACGCTTTATATTTTTTTACAAGCACCCACCCACCAAACCTACATAAACACATACATATATACATGTATACGTATGCATGTGTATATAAGGATTTTATTATTTTAAATATAAAGTAAATTTAATTATATTGTTTTTTAATAAAATTTAATTAAAATTTAAAATCCGTATCATTTTATTCCTTTTGACATATGGTTGTATGAACAATAAATCGATGACACACTAATATAGACAATATTTGTGGAATAGAAAAATGAAACATTGTTTTCTATGCGGATACCTGATTACAGACCCATCTTAATCGTTGGATCTACGAAAGATTACAAATTATATTTAAATGACGTGACTTGAAAATAATCATATTGTTACTTCCAGATCCTTACCGCATTGAATACCAGCCATCTAAGAGATCTAAGTATATGAGATACGTTGTTTATTCTTATAATCCCTTTCCCATGAAAACTATTACGTATGTTTGCTCGGTCTATTAAGACAAAAACCTCTGTTCAAGCTGCCTCCATCAGGTATTAGGAACTGACATTAGATTCGCAATACCTCATCATGATGAGGTTGATCTCTGCTGCGATATTGCTCTGCAAAATTTGTTGTGGGATATCAGGTAAAAATATAATTTATGTAACATTTCTTAGCAATATTTTTGTGAAAGAAAAGTTAAAACAAAAATTTAAATTTTTCTCTGTGAATGTGAATTATGTATAAATTGAGTTACTAAAATCAAATCCCTCCCACCAGTAAGAACGAACCCTACCAATATTAGGATAACTGAAAAAAGTTTTTTTAATATCCTCGGTTTCAACAAAACGCGATTTAGTTAAGTCAGAAATTTTCGTTAAAAATACCATTTCGAATGTTTATGTATAAGTCAGCAATATACTTTCTATGGAATATATTGTATGGAATATATTTTTCATACGTTGACTGATAAAATATGCTTGCATTTTTATCAGTCAACGTATGAAAAATTAGTTGATAATCTCTAAACAAAACTATATGACTGGTCACGGTATAGATATCTAAGGTATATAAATTGAAAATACAAAAAGATCCCTTTCTCTAAAACCATTGATCTTAATTTTATATCTAGTGTTAATAAATAATTATGATGGCTGACGAATTTTACACCATTAAAAGTAAAATATTTTTAACGAGTTTAATATGTTTACAAATTTTAAAATGACTATTATTTATTAGAGATGTAAGTAAATTAAATTAGGTTATTTAAAGTATGAACTTAATAGCTCCAGAATTGTGACAAGATCATTCTAGAAAAAATTTTGAAAATTCATGTTATCAAATATATACAGTTCATTTTTCATTTTTTAAAAATGAACTACAAAAATAAACCAGCGTAACTTAATTTCATATTTCATTTCATAAACATAAACATTTGATTCATTCATTTCTTGGAATAATATTGTAATTTCTTAACTAAAATTTCCCAAAAACTGACCTTTCATACTGTATGTTTCCAGTATGATAGTAGGAAATATTTTAATAAACATGAGAATTAAGTAAAACTATTATTGAATGGTTTGATGTAATCAGAAATTTCATTGTTCAAAAAATATTTCCATTAAAAAATTGAATAATGCCTTTTTCTAAAATTCTCTCTCGAACTACAAAATAAAATAACATCATAGAGGCATTCTTGTAGCTCACGAATTTTGTAAATACTTTTCAAATAAGCAAATTTAGTTCAATATAACATGTTTCATAGAATCTGTGAAGTTAAATAAATATAATGTTATCTTGAAATTATTTTTTTTCGGACTAACACAGCAATTTAGTTTTTTTTTCTTTTTATTCTCATATTTTGTAAATTTTACAAGTATTGGTATTATTTATTCTTTATTTGTCAATAATTTCTGTTTAAATATCCTCAAGTATGTGTATGATGATGGCCTATATATTCTTTCTAAATATTCTGTAAATTTCTAAAACTGGTGATAAATTGTTTAATTGAGAATTATTTTTTTAGAATTTTATGTATAATGTTTAAAAGTGCAGAAATATTTAACGGGATATAAGAGCATGCAAAAAATAAGTCATAATGATGTAAAAAAGAAAAACTAAACATATATGAATATAATTTTTAGAAATAATTTCTCAGTTTTAAACTGTGAGAATAATAAGTAATATTCAAACTTGCCCTGGTTAACTACTTTAATTATAATCAGAAAATAAAATCCCATTATAAAAATAACATTGAACATTTTTTAAAATATTATAAAATATGCGAATAAAAAATTCGAATTCTATTTTTTTAAAAGAATGATGAGCGATTAACTTAATAAAACTAAACGCAAAAAAAGTCAACAATAAACTGTTTTTATAAATCTAATTTCTGTGTTTTTTTATCATTTATAGTGATTATTTAATGCATTATAATTTGTTAAGATAACTTATATTAACCTAATTCATTATAATTCATCATCAATAAGATAACCTAATTCATCATCAAACTAATTTATATGAGAATAGAAAATTCTAAAATTAATTAATTGCTTGAAGTTAGTTTGATAAAACCCCAAATCATTTTCCAATTTGAAATGGACAAAAATTTAATTCATCGTTTTCTAATAAATAAATTGAATTAATGCAGCAAATTATTCATTTAAAGTTGTTTTCATTCTCACTCTGACATTTGTTAAGTTTACATGATATTTTCAAAAATTTGCTTATATATATATATATATATATATATATATATATATATATATATATATATATATATATATATAAGAGAGAGAAAGAAAACATGTGCTCAATTTCCAATCCATGGGATAAAACATATCAGAAAACCACGTCAACGAATATGACCTAGCATTAAATTTATTTATTTAGATCAAGAGAATTATCCGTGCTTATAAATCACTTGCGTGTGAAATAAATGAGATTTATAATATGGTCAACCAAATCAAGTGTACTGACTGATAGGGCATCATTACCCTAAAAGTATATGAGATAACAACGAGGTCGATCGGAAAATATTTTAAAGCGTCTCTTCCTTAATTACATTGTACACATATATAGTCATCATGGAATGACCAATTAAATTAGAAACCTTCAAATAATTCAATTCGCTTAACTTAACACATCCAGCCTTATAATCCCACGCTTCATCCGAGTTTCCGCCATGAATGGCTGAATCTCTAAAGTAGTTGAAGATATGCAGGGAAACTAATCGATGTTGGGAACATCAAATAGTTAAGCATGACACTTAATAATCTATTATAAATGCCATGCTAGTAAAATATTTAATAACATGTAATATATATTATCATGTAATGAAAATTATATATTAAAATATATTACTATTAAAATAATAAATATGTTGCTTAAAAATGTGAATACAATTTCAAATTTTAATGTGCTTCTCTACTTTTCACCCTGATATGAAACAAATTCTTGAATGCGAAACGTAATGTGAAAAACTATAAATGAAAATATAAGTTTATAAAAACTATTAATGAAAATATAAGTCATATAATAATAAATTTTTTACATTAAAATTTATTATTATATGAGATATAGCTATATATGCAACCTTTAGCAATCTACTGTCAACAAACCTTATAATTGATGAATAATAGATTGCAATCTTTTTGGTAAATTATGAGATGTAGAAAATGTTTGCATTGTTCAATTATTTTATTGTACTATCACGACCTAGCTTTCAATTTCTTATTTTCTGGTTTTTATGATTAAAGATTTTGCATGATGAATGAATGACAAAAAGTTCTATTATTGTTTTGAATAAGAATTTCTGAAGAATTTGTTTTGTGCATCTAATCAAATCAAATTCTTTATATGGGCTCATCCGCAGCATTTTGATGAAGTTAGTTATCAAACTAAGGCCATTCCTAAAATTCATCATATATTTGTTTCCTAATAACTATTATAAAAAATATAAATACATATTTCAAATTTGAGGTGAATAAAATATTGTTGGAGTTTTTCAAAAGCAATTTCACAATAAAAATTCTTATAACTTCTCAATTACGCTGCACCAGAATATAAATAGAACATTCAGTAGTTCAAATTTATTCAATTTGTATTCTTAAAGTATACACTTTTAATGCACTGTTTATGATGCACTCTGTTTCAATACCTATTGTTACTTAGAATAAAGAAATGAATTTGAGAAGTTTTGTGAAGCTATGTATTGATTGTATCATGTTGAGGTAACACTATTATTAATATGTAATTTTTTTAAATACTCTGACATCAATTAAAACTAAAAATATAATTCTAAAAAATTTGAGTTTATTGCAAGATGAACTAATTTTTCTTGAAAGGGATTTATTTCGTACGAAATTAAAAGAATAACTGTAATTATAGGGATTTTGTGCATTATAGTTTCAGAGATTTAACATACATAATTCAAACTTTGAAGTAAGTTTTTCTCAAAAAAAAGTAATTAAATGAATTGAAGATATATATATTTTCTCTAAAACTTCATATAACCTGCTTAACTGACTGATGATCTCATAATAATAAAATTCATCCAAAAAACTGTTGAATGTTCTCATTAAAAAATTTTTAAAGACATTAATTTTGAGCCAATAAAGAGTTCAAAATATATTTCTTATTGGAAAGTATATACGTCTTCATCACCAAAACGTGAAGAATATTTGGAATAGAACAAGCAGCTGAAATCAAATAAGCAAGTATTTTTTTCAAAATCAATGATAGCAATGAATTTGAAAAAATAAAAAAAACTTTTGATGTCAAAATTTCCAAATCAAAAATCATATTTTGAAATAATATAACTATTTTGAATGTGATTTTCAAGAAAAGACAAATTTTAAAATATATAAAATTTGTGTCGTAACCACGTTGCATACTCTTGAAGGAATTGTTTCAAATATTAGCCAAACGTTCTAATGATTAATTCATGGATTAAATCATTCAAAAATTTATAATTAAGCTGCATATTTTTATGTTACTCTGTTTACCTTTCTCAGATATTAGTAAAACTGTTTTATTATTAAGATGGTATATTAAAAAAAATATTAAATACATAATTTATATAAAATATTAAAATAAGTCCATAAAAACATAAAAAATTAGTTTATTTTTTATATGTCTAATTTCATATTATTCAATTTTGAATTTCAATATTTTAGGTTATATTTATAACTATCCAAGTGGCTTTAATAATTACCTCATGTATGGACACCCTCACAGTATGTATACATTAAATTTATGATAAAAAAATTAGTAGACAATTATGAATTAAGAAATTATGAAATGAATATTACGAGAAAATTTCAGTAAACATAAAGTAATTTATACAATATATTTAATTTGCAATTCATCTCATTTTAAGCAAACAGCTATACTCTTTAAAACGACTATTTCATGAAAAAATCAAAATTTTATTTAAACATTTATAAGTCTCAAAATATTTTAATAAAATATTTGCCTTAATAAGTAGATACTAATAAATAATTTATGCATTCATAACAGTTTTATATTTTGGTTTAAGTTGTTGATCCAATAAATAATAAAAGCAACTTATTTTTT
>JAPDSC010012495.1:73663-106721 GCA_026290005.1 Latrodectus geometricus | reverse complement strand
CGGGTGAAGTGCGAAATGCACCTGAGCATATTCTTAAAGCAGAGTGGTGAACAGTGTCCAATCTGCGTAAAACGGAAGATCTAGCTGATCCGTAAGCAACACAACCGTAGTCAATGCGAGATAAAATTACAGAGTTGTAAATACGAAGGAGTGATGTGCGATCTGCACCCCAAGATGTATTTGAAAGCACCTTGAGGATATTGAGCAGTCGTTGGCATTTCTTCCGCAGATGTAACACATGCGGAAGGAAAGTTAATTTCTTGTCAAAAATCACGCCAAGAAATTTTATCTCATTGACCACAGGGATAGGTCTACCGCTTATGTGCAGTACAGGATCATGGTGAAAACTAGTTTTCCTGCAGAAATGAACACAGAAACTCTTACTCGGAGATATGCCAAGGCCATTTTGTTCACACCAAGCAGTGAGATTAGTTACAGCTGTTTGCAATTGTCTTTCAATTATATTCATGTTTGATCCTTGATATAAAATTTGCAAGTCGTCAACATATAAATTACTATGAACAGAAGGTGGTAATTGATGAAGTATGTTGCTGATGAAAAGGTTAAAAATGGTCACGCTTAAAACGCTGCCTTGAGGAACACCCTCAGCTTGGATAAAGGTATTGGAAAATGTGTTTCCAATACGCACTCTGAAATGGCGGAGGGCTAGAAAGTTCTTTATGAACATGGGAAGATTACCCTTAAAGCCAAGATGGTACATAGTACGGAGAATGCCATAGCGCCAGGTACGATCATATGCTTTCTCTATATCAAAGAAGATTGCAACAAGATGGTTTCTGCTTACAAAAGCATTTCGAATGTGGGATTCCAGAGCTATTATATTATCAATAGCGGATCGACCTTTTCGAAAGCCACTTTGATGAGGAGGGATGCAATTATTCTTCTCTAAGATGTAAGTGAGTCTAGCATTGACCATACGCTCAAAAGTTTTGCATAGGCAACTCGTAAGAGCTATTGGACGATAACTCATAGGGTCAGAGGAATCTTTGCCCGGTTTCAAAATAGGAATCACTATCGCTTCTCTCCACGAAGTGGGATATGCATGTTCCGTCCAGATTCTATTAAACAATACAAGTATGTTCAATAATGAATCTGGATGTAAATGACGAAGCATGCGATAAGAGATTCCATCTGGTCCGGGACTGGTGTCGTTTGCCTGATGTAAGGCAGTCTTCAATTCTGACATTCCAAAAGCACAATTGTACGGTAGATTACTGCGATCAGAAAAACGTAGAGGAGTCCGCTCAGCTATTCGTTTACCCTTTCGAAAAGCAGGACTATATGAATCTGAGCTGGACACACTAGCAAAGGTTTCTCCGATGACATTGGCAATATCCACCGTTGAGGAATGCACAGCAGCTCCAGTTTTTAAAACAGGAATGGAATAATCCTGGTAAATACCATTGGCTGCTTTTACTTTCCTCCACAATTGTTTACTAGATGTCGATGAGGTAATTGAAGACACATAACGAATCCAAGATTCTCTTTGACTCTGGCGTCTTATTCTACGAGCTTGGGCTTTGGCTTTTTTAAAGGCAATAAGGTTCACCGTAGTAGGGTATCTTCGGAAAATATTCCATTGCTTCCTTTGTTTCTTATAAGATAGTCGGCACTCTTCATTCCACCATGGTTTCATAAGCTTACGAGGGAGAAAAGAACTTTTAGGAATAGCAACATCCGCAGCTTTGATTATTGTGTCAGCGACATATTTAACGGCATCATCTATCACATCTCTCTTAACTCTTGTTTCCGTAATCATAGCCAATTGCGTGAAAAGAACCCAATCGGCTCGACTGTACACGTAATTAGGTGGCCTATGGGACATATTATTACCTCCAGTCTGAGTCACGATAAGAGGGAAATGATCACTATTGAAAAGGTCATTTCCTACGGCAAGATTCAGCAATGGCAGAAGTAGCGGAGAACAAATAGCCAAGTCAAGAGAGTGAAATGTCCTTGTAGGTTCGTGGAAATAAGTCTTCTCGTCGGTATTTAACAGACAGAGAGAGTTGTCAGAAATGAACTGCTCTATCTGACGACCGCGAGAATTCGTATCATCACTACCCCACAAAGGACTATGACCGTTAAAATCACCGAGCAATAAAAATGGAGCTGGGAGTTGATCAACTAAATCATTTAGTTCTTCAGCTTGAATGATGTCATTTGGTGGTAAATAAAGGCTACAGACAGTGATTAGACATGTAGTATAAATTTTGACAGATACAGCCTGCAGTGTAGTGCGCAGCTGATGTGCTGTGCTAGGGTATCTGTTGGAAGTGAAAATACAAACACCACCGCTGGCAGTGGCACTACTATCAGAATCCTTTCTGTAGCATTGAAATCCTCGTAGTTTAGAGCCAATAGTGGGCTTCAGGAATGTTTCCTGGAGAGCCACACATACAGGATTGTAGTAGGAGATGATGGATTTGACATCATCAACTCGTGGCCGGAAACTACGACAATTCCATGAAACAAAGGAAGTCATTAATGGAATATGGACTAACCATTATCGCTGTTACTCAGCGTCATCTCGGATGAGTCTTCAAAATTAAGTTCCTCATCTGAGGGATGTAATTTAATGGTCCTTGCAGAATGGGCTTTCTTTGAAGTTAGGGAAGACAATCGATGGCCTTCCTTAGCAAGTTTTAATTTCCTGGCTTTCAAAGCTTTAGATTTGGCAGATATTTTTGTGTAACCGGATTCAGACCTGCTTATTTTAGTAGCCTGTGGGGGCCGACAAACTGAAGTGTATGAACTTTCTTCCGTCTGAGTACTGCATGACCGAGAGACTTTTTTAACTGCAGCTGCATAGCTTACACCAGCTACTGGAGTCCGCGAAGTTACTAAGCGTCGAGCCTCTAGATATGATATTTTATTTTTGATTTTCAGGGTCGTGATTTCTTTTTCCAGTTGCCAAACTGGGCATGATCGAGAGTAAGAAGCGTGAGCCCCTTTGCAATTTACACACACTTCTTTGGCTTCGCAGGTAAGGCTGTCATGGCCAACACCAGAACAACGGGCGCAAGTAAGTGTGCCTCGGCAAGCCATTTTAGAATGCCCAAAACGTTGACACTGGAAACATCTTAGAGGACTGGGGATGAAAGGCCGAACAGAACACCTCATATATGCCACTTTAATATGTTGTGGCAGGTCTGGTGTTGCGAAAGTCAAAATGAGATGCTTTGTATTCAAGACAATGCCATCTCGCATAATTGTGATTCGCTTAACAGCACAGACATTTTGGCCTTGGAGGTTTTCTAATATTTCATCTGTTGGCGTATGATATAGGTCCTCTGCAGATATCACACCTCGTGAGAAATTTAGATTTCCGTGAGGTTCGACGCTTACAGCTATTGTCTTTAAGCTTTGCATCATGATAGACTGCTTTTCTGATGCAGTTTCTATCAATAGTACTCCAGATCTAAGCTTTTTTATTGATGTTACTTCACCAACATTGGAAGTAATAGCCTTTTCAATGAGAAAAGGTGAGACGGACTCAAAAGATCCACCAATTTTTTTGACAATAAAATATTTGGCAATACAATTAATCATTTGTTGCTCCCGAGGGAGTGAGGAGAAAGTTTTTTTATCCATAGAGGATCAAATAAAATTCGGGGACCAGACAGCACCACCCACCACGGAGTCCTACAAGGGGATGCAAGTCAATTGCACCAGTGCTAGTCAATCCCTATACGATCACAGCACATCCCTGAAGTGGTCTCCACCCTTAACGAGTCACCCAGTAGATGTACCGATCACTTGATCCATAAAGCCGATTGATGTGCTGAGGACCACAACACACCTCCCGTTTACCTGAAGCAGAGGCCAAAGTAATGTGTTGGTCTCTGGGGGCCTCAATTACCAGGATTCTCCTTTCCAGGGACACGGGTCTCCACGCACGGCAAACACGTGGGTGATTTAGTCCCCAAGAGTAGCTAATAGCAACAGAGCGGCGACAGCTGCTCAAGGGGAGCCCTCAACCTCGTATGAGGCAACCACAATGAGGGAGAAAAGGAAGAAAAAGCAGAAGAGTAGAGGAGAGAGGAAAAGAAAGAAGAGGAAAGATCACTGGGGTACCTCGGGATTGTGACACCCGTGTTTACTTAAAGAAAGTAAACCCCCTGAGGGGTATATATATGCTGGATTTGAAATTAAATGTTTAATTGCAATCATATTAAACATTTAATTTTTTTATATTTTATGTTTAAAGATATAGAATTGTACACGTGTTTAATATTCAATATAAAAAGAATATTTAAATATTCAACAGAGTGGTGAATAGGAATAAATATATATTAATTACATCTAAAGACATTTCTAGCATTGGGAGAGACATAAGTACAAGAAACTAATTTAGAATGGAAAATTTTATGAACTTGATAATTTTGAAGCAAAAAATAATTTTATAACAGTTTTGGACAAGCTGTTTTTTTTAACAGGCAGAAGACAAGATAATCAAATCAAACAGTAACAGAAGCTACGTTCCCTAATTTATTACAGTAATTTTAAATTAAAACAAAGGGGTTATAAATTTATAAAAAATTAAAGATGATTAAATTGGGAAAATACATTCATAAAATTTACATTAAATCAAAAAAATGGATTTTCTATCAGAAAGGATAGAATGTAAACTATATATAATATAGTTATTATTATACAATTATTTATAAAAGAAAATTTTTATCTTTTTATAATTTGAAACATTCTAATTCATTTTGAGAAATAATTCTATTAATCGATATTATCATGCTGATGAGATATTTTGATCTATAAAGTTGATAAAAATCGTTCTCTTCTTTTAAAGATCTGACAATTCTAAAAATTTTGTATTCATGTGCAATAAACTTAATATATAGGAATTTACACTTAAAATTAGCTTTTAACCACCTAAATATAAAACAGATTTAACTTTCAAATGTTGCCAAACAATGTTTGAATTTATTCTTTTTCCTGTAACTAGAGAAAACCTTAAAAAAATAAATTTGTAAATCTAACAAAAAACAGTGAAACACTAATTATGAAATATATTAAATTAATTTATGCGATATTTCTAGACAAAGTTAAATTCATATTACAAACTTAATTCAAAAAATTACATTTTCTAGTGCTAAGATTTAAATATTAAGAATTCAAATGTTAAGATCTGAAAATGTGAAAATAAATTTAAATAAAAAAATACTTTTGTAAATATCATTCATAAATTATAGAAATATCAATTTATAGAAATATCATTTATAAATTGTGAAATTATTTTTAAATTTTAAATATCATTAATACATTTTGAATACATGTAGTTTTTATTACAAAATTTGCATTTTAATTCTAAAAAAATTCCATATTTGTTCCATTTAAGGGATTGGAAATTATAAAAATTTAAGAAAAACATTGTTAAAAGAACATTTTATTGGACAATTCTATAAATGGTATTTATAACTTTTCAATTACTTAAAAATAGCCAGACTATTTTTGAAAATAGATAAAATGTAAAGTATAATTTAATGCCAAACCAATAAATAAATTATTGTTTAACACATTCCACAGCTTCGGTGTGTAATTTGACAAAATTATTAACATAGATAATGAAATTGAAAAAAATCTTATGGCTGTTTTGGGGATGTAAGAACATTTACATTTATTGCATATAATATCAAAACTAGCACTCGCACAAGTTTTCTAAATTGAGTGACAATAATTTGAAAAATCTCTTTCGTAAATTTTGACAATAATGGCTAGATATGGTGATTAAACAATAGAAGTCTTTTGATATAAGAAAATCATACAGAAATAATAATTAAAAAACTAACAATATTAGTCATAAGTTATGTGACTAATAATAGCCCTGCTCAAAATTAAAACTGTAAAAGAAAAAAAATTGCTTTCTATGCATGGTGACACTTTTCCTTACTTACCAAGACAAAAAATATTAAAAAAAATAGGAAAACTAATTTTAAATAAGTAAATGAGTCCAAATTCAACATTTTCAATTTACAACAAAATTTCATGTAATCAACAATAAACTAAAACTCAGTAGCACGATAGTCCTTATGGGGACCAAATTCTACAATATTTATATCTGTTTTCTTGACCAAGAGTCCTGGGGTAAAATGCATGTTCCAAATAGGTGGCTAGCAAAACACAAAAAACCAAGTTTTTAGTTCCCAAGCATACTTGGTACTCAGTTATCATTCCACTGAAGAGATGAAAGGCTGAGTTGATCTCTAACAACTCGAGATTGAACCTCAAAATCTGTATTTTGGAAGTGCTACATGCCACAAGACTTCTGAATAATGAATATTCAAAGCAATTTTTTCTAGCATATAACAATTTTTGAAGAAATTTAAATTAACAAACATTTAATACTAAGTCTATACAAAGTCATTGTTTATTGAAGCACGAAATAATTTTACCAAAAAATGTAATTTCCCAACTAAAATGTCACACATTGCTCCAAAGACATTTTGGTTTACTTAATTTGATTTTATTAAATATAAAAAGAAAATCAACCAATGAATTTTTTTAAAAACTCAACACACACAGTGTCAAGAACCATTCATATCTAAAATGGAATGATTATCTATATAGTTGATTTTGAGATTATTCTTAACACCAAAAATTTTTCATAGCAATATCAAAGGATAAATATTTAAAATTACTTATGAAATAATTAGTTTCAATTGTAATAAGTTTAATACTGATTCGACATCCACAAATCAATGAAATACACAAATGAGATAAAACATGCATCTTTTTAATCTCAATTTCAAACAAATTTTAAGGAAACTGCTAATTGATGAATTATAGCAAGTTACAAATTTCAAAGAAAAGCTTTACTACCAATTTAATGACAGCTGTTAAGAAGAATTGTTAATAATGAACAAATCTTATAAATTGAGTTGCTGTAAAGTAACTGTAATTTGACCAGAATCAAATGCTCAACTGACTCTATTTTCAAATTAAAATGGTCACCAAAATACTATACAAACCCTGGAAACCTAACACATGAATTGAATTGAAGGATAGACCACTAATCATTCAGAAGGGCAAATTTTACCAATTACATGTAAAACTGGCTAGACACAGACATGAAGCATATTATTTGTTGAATTTTATGAACATTATTTGCAATCAATAAAATCGGATAAAGAATATAATCAATGGATTAGTTTTTAAGTTATTGCTGATTATAAAATATCAGAGTTCTAGAATTTTCTTTTGAATGTAATTATAAAAATTTAGTTATACATTTTAAACAAAATTTTCACGAGTCTTGAGCAGCTATCATCTGCATCAGCAGATGGTGAATATAACCAAAGGTTCTTTCTTTTTTAAAAGGATAGCTTCATAAGAAGCTGCGAACCCCATCCCTTAACCCAGTGTTATGAGACCAATGCCCATGGTGAATACACCATTGATATACCCTAAAGAAGCTTCTAGTATGGCTAGCAAACTTCCAGATTATCTTGCCTTATCCAGTAACTCAAACAGTCCTGGGTGGACTTTATTTCCTGGAATTTAAAAGCATTACTCTCATGCAGGAACAATCTCTAATTTAGACCTGTCTTTACAAGATAAATTTAGTGTAAATCATTAGAAAGAATAAATATTACTCTTTCCGTACGAGAGTTTGAAATGACTTCGAGTCCATACACTACTGGGGCAGAAAAGGAAACTGTAAGTAGCAAGACAGCCTTTCTAGACAGCATAAAGGAAACTTTTAACATTGAGACTTTTTCAAAAAGAGCTAATATGTAGAATGCCACAAGAGTGAGGAAATAATACATCATATGACTGGAATATGATACCTTTGTTCTTACATGATTCATTAGGTACTTTTTTTTACTATATAATTACATTTCAGCTCCATAAAGGGCTTTTTTGACTTTAAAAAAACAAGTGGAATACCCTAATAGATTGAGCTAAATTATTTTGGGTTTGTAGCTTTTGGAACAAAATGTTCTTAGAGAAGTGACTTGATTATCAAATCCAATGTAGGAAAAAAAAATCTTTGGATTAACTTGATTTTTACATCTTTAGATATGTAACTTTTAAGATACATGATAGTAATACATCCCCATTTAAAAAAATTATACTTAATACAACACACATACTTATTATTGGACAACAAGTATGACATAGAATATTATAAGACATCATACTTATTGTGAATCATTTACCCATGTTAAAGATAAAAGATGGATAGTACATATAATGTACAATTTGGAAATAACATATTACTCTTAAACAATGAAGAATACTATCACAGCTTTCATTTCAAATATCACACTTTTTTAATTAACATCCAGTGATTTTTCTTCATAGTAACATCTAAAGCTAAAACTTTAAAATGTTGACACACACAAATCTGACTTAGTTAAGAAAAATTATTTGACAGCAAATGTTCTTAACTTTCATTAAATATATTCAAAATGTATAAAAATTATCAAAAATTTGTTGCATTAGTAATCAAAGAATGGTATCTTTCAAGATAATTCTCATTTAACTGAATAACTTTATACTTATATAAGTTTTCATAATTATTTTCACAAAATTTCACAAACATATTTCCTGCTATACATTTGGAATCAATTTTGTTAGCAAAATTTCTGTAAAAAACGTTGATATATTTATTTTGTTTGCATAAATACTAGATAAAAAAAAAAAAAAAATTCTTCATTAAGACATGCAAATTAAGCATGATATACTGTATTCTGAAGCTCATATTTATTTTCTTTTATATTCATAACATAGAAAAAATATATGTTTTTCCTGAAATGCAAAACGGCATGAAGTACAATAATAATTTTTTTTATTAAAATAAATTTAAACATATTTTAATTTGGAATAACAGTTAATTGTTAGTTTCAATAAAACAAGTGCCTTTCATATAAAAGGAATTTCATGTATTTCCAATGATTTTAATTTGTTTATTTTGTTCGTAGCTCAAGAACCATTTTTTGCACCCAAGAGCTAATTAGGCAGTGATCTATAGATTTAAGTGGATTTTAAACCAATAATAATATCCAAGCCCACAGTGAAATTCAAACTCACAAACTGTTAAAATGATGGCCAAAATACTAAATGTTCAATGGCAGCTTGACCCAATAGTTAAAAGCAATTAATAAAAACTGATCTGTGAAAAATATGTGACAGGTAAATTAATTTATTTAGTATTTTTTAGATGCATATTTATAGTTTCTTAAGTGAATTATATGATTTATATTTTTCAAGATGCACATCAATATAAATTATTATATATTTAATTTATGAAGCACAATATAAATTTATAAATAAGAAACTTTCTACAACAGAAATCATGAACATTAGAAACTAATCAGGATATTTTTACAGCTTTTTGAAAATCAAATTTAGTTTTATGCATTTAAGGAAAGTAAAGTTGAAATTGTATTCAATAAAAGGAATACGAGATAGAATTTAAAATAGATGTGATATAAATAATAGTAAAACAGAAACCACTGAGATGATATGAAAATTAAAAATAAAAGTATTAAACTAATAAAGCATTTAGTATTTTATTTAAGAAAGCTCAACATAGGATATTCCCCAGACAAAACTCTAAATTAAGAATATATTAGATAAGAAATATTTAAATTTGTCACTTCATTTAAATTTTTAAACGAATGTATATAAAAAAACACAGTTTGTCACAAATTACTCTATCATCAAAAAATGCAAATCGTATATAAAATCTTATTTTACACACATTCATAATTAAAATATTTATATAGAATTTAAAATTGCTTTAAATATTTAAAAATTATTTAAATGTTTTTACAAAAATGTTCCAAAAATTAATTATTTATAAATCCTATAAGTTGTATAAATTGTTATGAGCTACATACATACATCAGACAGAAAATAAAGCAATAAGAAATTTATCAGAAAAACTTTTATTGAAAGAATCTTATAAAGTTGTGTAAAATTAGCAAAGAAATATATTTATCTTCTTTTCTTTTTCTCGGGGACAACCATTACTGGAGGAGGTGCTGCACTTCCATATACTTTAACCGAAATTTTGTTCATATAATATAAGGTTACCATTGAAAAGATGAAACTACAAATAAAAATATAATAAATAATAATTTATAATGCAATAAAAAACATTAAAAATACAAGCGTTAACAATACATAAAATTTACGATACAAACATATATTTTTTGACAAACAGATTTAGATAATCATTGTTTTCAAATTTTAAATTGTAACATTTGTTTTCAGTAATGTTATAGAAATTATTCAAAATATAAATGTATAGTTGGTTTGAAATTTAATAAATAGTAATGCTGCACACACAATGTGCATATCCTTTAATTTACATTTGGTGATAAATTAAAGTTCATACTTATATTATTATTTCTTGTAAGTTTACACTTACCAAGTTGTAATACACACTCTGTGTATGAGACCACAAGCAAATAAAGAAACCAACACACTTATTAAAACTGAAAGAAAATAAAAGTAACCAGGTGATAAAATATAATAACAATAATAGAAATCTATAAATGCAAAATTCTAATCACAATACATTTATAATAACAAAATTTAAGTTTATATATTAATCATTTTTTGATTTCAAATTATAACAAGCATTATTTCATTTTAAGAAAACATTTATTATATTAACTGAGAGATACACAGAAAATGTCTTTCCAAAAACATTTATTTTATTCAATTGCTTTCAATGCTCAATGTTAATTTTGTTTTAAGCACACAATGACTCTTAAGAACTTACCAAGTTTACCAAGTTTTGAAAAATATGTAACATTTAATTTAAAAATGAGAAAAAAACATTAACACACAAAGACATTTTAAAATACACAAAAAAATTATGGATTCCATAAATTACAACTTTAATATATTTAAAATTATACAGTAGTGTAGCATTTAAATTTTTCATTTTATTTTGAGATTTTAAAGTTTATTTTAGGCATATCTGTATTAAATTAGTTATAAATTTGAGATGTTTTAAACAAAAAAAAAAAAAAAAAAAAAAAAAAAAAAACTTTCAAATGGATATGGTTAAATGGATTTGAAGGATTATTTTTCAATGATATTTGGAAAAGAATATACTCAAAACTAAATTTTAGAATCACTTAATTTATATCCAGCAAAAAATTTAAAAATAACAGTATAAAATAAGCAAGCAATGAAAAATAATTTTTACCAAGGGATGCAGCTATGAAAGTGTTAGATAAAATAATGAGCTTATCAATTTGTGTATATGAATATAATATAGTATTTTTAGATTGTTATGGAGCTTTGCTTGTTATATTTTTATTGTATGAATGTAAGACTTATATTTTTGCAGAGCATCTGCATTGCATTTTAATAATTAACTCAGAAGGTAAGATAAAATTTTCATAAGGAATAATGTGCACATTTAAAGAAGTTTTATATAATTTAAAATATTCTTTGTATATGTGGTGCTTTGTGTCTATAATAATACTTCAGGTCAAGAGTGGACAGACTTTTCTTGGTCACGAGTACTTTTTTTTCTAATTTTCAATGAAAATTAGGGATTTAATAAGCATATTTTTTGGTGTGTGGGAAATAAAAAATTAGCAATGGTGATCATCCCAAAATGTCTAAGCAATCAATCAGTTGATTGCAATACTCTTAATGTGCACCCTTTATTTAGACATGTAGTCATAGAAGTTTCAAATAAAAGTAACTATAAAATTAGTCAATTATACAATGAATATTTGTATAGATGCAACACTTATCATACATAAAAATAACAAACTTTTTAAAGAAAAATATGAATAGAGAATTGAGCTAAATAAATTAGAACATCAGAAACTAAAAAGAAGTGATGCAATATATTTAATGATTAAGATACAATTAATTTTATTATTATAAGTAAGGATCAAAAAGCTCTAAGACTGACTTCTTGTAAAATAGATTAAATAATATCAGTTGCTGATTATCATCTAATGAAATGAATAACTTTTCAAAATAAAAATTATAAAAGTATTTCTCTCATGATTTTGTTATAATACAATATATATATATTATGTATAGATATAATTGCAGATATTTCAGTAAATATTTTTTTAAGTAATCAAAGTACAAAAATATAAAAGCATTATTACTGAAATAAAATTTATTATTTTTTTTACATCAATTTATCAACTCAAAATTTCCTTGACATGGAAATATCTGTATACAAACTAAAACTTGAATAAATATCTTTACTCACCTTCAGGGAATAACTTAGTGTGGAAACCTTTTCCAAAAGCTAAAGTTTCTAGATTACCAATAGCCTATAGACAGTAAAGTTAAAGAATATGATAGTGTTATACATTAAAAAAAATAATAATAAATAACTATTTTAAGAGTGCATAGTTTTAGGATTAATTTTTGGTAAGAGAATGAATTTTTCCCAAATATTTATTATGTAACAGGTATAATAATCCAAATACAAGCTATGTAACAGGTTTATGATATAAATAGCTCCAATAGCTCAAATCAAAATGTTAAAATTAAATATTTTATTGCACAATAGTCCACTAAACTGAAATTTTAAAGACATGTTAATTCACTAAGTTAAATTTAGATACGAGTAAAAATATAAAAAAGTTTAAGATTTTTTATCAGATGGGTTTTCCAGTGACATGTTTACATAAAAATTAAAAGCAACTATAACAGTAAATACTATATAACTATACATAAGGTAAAAATTACAATATTTATAAATTGTAACCCAATAAAATACAAAAAAAGATTCTATCCACACAAAATAATACATGATTAAAATTACAGCACAAATTAATTTTTCATTTCAGCTAAAAATTCTCACAAGTTTAGCAAATGTTTTTTCACATTTAAGTTTTATAATATTTTGATTACTTAAGTTTAACATTTGAAATTCCATAATCATTAATAAAAATAAATTAAAAATTAATATATATTCATACAATTATCTTAATAAAACTATAAATACATAGCTGCATCACAAAACATTAACAAAGTTTTCATACATTCATCTAAACAAAGAATTGATAATTAAGGATATGATTTGTTTTTCTCTCAATGGTCATTGTTTTGTACATAATGTCTAATGACCGGAACTTATATTTTAAAGTGGATTACAAACCACTACAAACATTTATGCCCCAGGGGGAATTTGAACATACAAGTTGTTGAACTAAATGCATGAGCATTAATCATTTGCTACCAACTCGGCAATTCAGGATATGAATTTTTATGAAATATATGTTGATTTACAATTATTCAAAAATAGAATAAGATTTTAACTTTTAAATAAAAATATATTACAATTACATACAAATGTATACAGATAAGTAAAAAATTATTTCCTTTTGACTAAAATTTGAAATTATGTAACCTGAAATAATATTTATTGCATTGTTAAGATATAGATTATATAGAACATCATTAAAATGTACACTATTAAATGTTTAACATAGAAATTTTATTAATTAATGATTATCTAAAATAAAAGAAATCCATTATTAAAAAGTCACATAATATAATGTACTCTTCTATTTGATTTCAAATATTAAATAATGATTTTTTTTTTATCAACACACAATTATCTAAAAATGAGGATAAATTAATTTCAACAAACATGTAATCTTGAAAAACTATAACTAAAAGTTACAATTTTAAACTGATGGCAACCAAATGAAAGAAAAAGAAACTTAAAATTGGTAATCTGAATGAAAAGTATGATGTATGATAATAAATTGGAACACATAAATTTTGTTTGTATCCAATAAGAAGGAAACGAATTTTCCCGCCTAAATTAAGTAATCTGATTGAAAAAAGAAAAAAAAATTAAAACAAAATAAAAGACTTTATAATTTAATAAAAAAATTGTTTCATACATTTACATAAAAGGGCATAATTTGTTTTGGAAAAAGTTTCTCTGTGCAACACAATCTGGCAGAAATTTTATTATGTTATACTTTCTGGCACAAACTCATTATGTAACACATTCTGGCAGAAAATTAATTAATAATATACTTGATCATATCAATTACATTTCATATGATCTAGTTTGCTAAACTAAGACAAATTCATAATGTTATTTTAGAGCATAAAATTTATGAAACCAACTCACATTAATGTAAGATAATAAAACTAATCATTAAAAATTATGGTCAAAAAGGATAATATAAATAAAGGTTGGTTTTTAACAAAATAGTTAATAAATATAAGAAAAAGGATACAGTTAAGGCAAACATAAAAAGCAGGGATCCCAGGAAGCCACCAAATACCGTCATTAATTGTGATGATGCTAAATGCCAACGATATACTTGCATTCCAGCAAACAGAAGAACAAAAAGTGAAGTTGATAATAAACAAGACGTACTTGTAGCAATGGCTAGAAAAAATGGAAAAATTAATAGAGCATTTTAAAATAAACTACAATACATAAATTATATCTAAATTTTTTAAATTATTTTTAAATACTATAAATACACAATAATTAAGATTGAGATGTTTTTAGAGCCTTAGATATAAAAATAATGCAAAAAATAGTAACATTTTCATAATTAAATTACTTATTTATTTCAATTTTCATCAAAATAGAAATGATTATACTAGTATTATCAAAATATCTATTTTGGTACTTATCCATTTCAGTAGATAATAATAACAAAAATAAATAAATAAAAAAAAATAGCCAAGAAAAATGCTAGCAAATTAAACAATCATCATGCTTGGAGTGTAAAACTGACAACATATAATTAAATAACTACTCTTGTCAACCCTATGCATAATTTTGATTTCACAACTAAGAGTGCAAGTTTGAAATTTTGTTGCTTATAGATAGGAAATTGTAAACTGCAAAAATAACCAAACTGCTTGCCATATAGAATTCAATATTTACGAATTTCAGAGATTTATAGTCAATTTATTTCAAATAAGAGGATTTTTAAGATTGAAAATTAATATTTCAATGCCTATTTTATGCTTGGTGACAGGAGAAAATGATTTAGCAAACAATCCTCAAAATAGAAAACTACTGAAATTTCAGTGTCTAGCTATTAATTATAAATATTCTACAATTTCCCATATTCAAACATAAAGTTTCTTTCCTTGAGTCTCACAAGGCACATGAAACTAGTATATCTTGGCGAAGCAGTTTGAGCCACAGAACAAGTTACGGAAGTGTTCCCCACCCCTTTTTTTATCAGATGTGATACATTAAGAAAACATGTAACTATAATAATATAATGTATACTTCAATGATAAAATACACCAAGAAATACATTTGTTTAAAATACAAAAAAATATTTTACTGCAATATTTGAAAGCATTCTATTTCGCTTTAGAGCATATATTAATTTAAAATTCCATATGATTTTTGAAATAAAATAAGCTTCTTCTCTACGCGATTCAAAATTACCTAAATCATGAAAATAAATAACATGTTATTTACTAGTCTAACATAAGATTCAAAGGAAATTTTTTAAATTAAATCTTCATTTAAAAGGTAAACCATAAACTTTGATGTTCAATTTATATGTACCTATTAAAAGTCCATTAGCATCGATTAGTAATAGGAAGAAAATCATTGTAAACATTCCACAAGAATTAATATTATACGATAAAATAAGCTAATTTTAAAATAAAAAGAAATGAAATATTTAAAAAGACAACTAGTTTTAAAATTCATACTCGTTTGACAAAATCATAACAAATCATCAAATTTGAAAAACACATTTAAAATGTATGTTATAATAACATTGAAAACTTACCCATTTTAAGTAGATTAAATTATACAAAAATAAAATGGAACTTTATAATATTTAATTTAGGCCAATTTTCAATAATTAAGACTCATAATTCCGAATAAGATAACTATATTACATTTAGTTATCAGTTAACCGGTAAGCAACGTCACGTAAACAAGTTTTTCATCTTAGTCAAGAAAAAACATAAATATATCGCTTGAACCCCACTTTCTTAAATTCTAAGAATTAATAATAACAGAATAGCAATTTCATAAAAATGAAATTGATTTTATAATGTTTTGACAGTAATTAAATTTTCTAATTTTCAATTTTTCTCATTTTTTATTATATTTGATAATATTAATTTTTATGCATGCGTTCACATCAGATCCTTCACTCATCTATATAGATCAGGGGTGGCCAAACTTTTGTGAACCGGGGCTTACTCCACATTTAAAAAGTCGAAGGTGGTCTACCAATGGAGAGATAAATTAACGTACATATTTATTTTCAGTAAGAAGAAAAAATGGTTAATTATGTAATTTTTCTGAAAAAAAAAAACTTAATATTAATATTTACAAAATAAAAATTTACTGACGAAAATAATCAAAGTGTTCATATATCAAACATTGACCATCTTTTTCACTTCGTTTAGTTGAAATTTGGCACTGTATATCTGCAAAAAATTTATCATATTGTGGCTGGTACGAGCTTATTGTAATGCATAAACACGAAATTAGATGTTCATCTGTTAAATGCGACCAATATTTGTTTTTGTTCATGGTTGAAAAAACAGATTCGCAAATATACCTCAATCCAAAGTATGATTTCAAATACAAAATCAATTTGTAAATATTTGGAAACGTTTCCTTAGTAATTAATTTCCAAACATCAGTATCGCTAAATATGATCTGGATTTAAGAAATATATCGCATCTTAATTAAATAAATTCTTCTTTGACCATGACTGATAAGATATTTATTAAATGTCCTATTTTTTCAGATACTCCATCAATGTTGACATTTTCATTAAATGGAAATAACATAAAATTGAGTATTTCTTTCAGCCTAATTAAGTCAGCGAATCTTATTTTTTATTCTTCAAACAAAACAAGTAAGTATTAAGCGAAATCTTCGAAGTCTCGGTTGGATTATGGATGCACTCTTCCTCCACGTTTTTGAAGTTTCTCAATTTATGTTTTGTTAATTGAGATAAATACCTTTCTATAGTTTTTTTAATGTTTTAATCGAGCTCATCATGTCCGTTTTAGATTTTAAATCGTAAACCTTTAATCATAAATCTTTAAATTATTAATCTTTGCACATTTCGTTTTGGGTTTTAAAGCGTAGACTGTAGTATATTTTTATTTTAAATAATTCATTGATTCTATGTCATAAGTGATAAATTAAATTGTTAATATCCGAGGTCATTACTGGGATGGTCACGTGGACTATCTAAAATTTCTTCGCGGTCTACCAGTCGAACGCATTCGACGTCTTGTACACCCCTGATATAGATGGTAAATACATCATTTCTTGTTACTAAGCCTTTCTGAGGGTAAAAGAAACAATACTAATATTTATTTTCTGAAATGTATATCTTATACCGTCAAATAAACTCCAATAATTTAGACTTTGAGAACTCTTCACTTTAGATATTCAGTTAAGTTTTTAAACTGATGTGTACTTTAGTAAATATTTGTATTGATATGACCCGAATCATGATGTGCGCTAGTTTCGATCTTTTATATAGAATACTCCGTATAAAATATCAGAATTATATATTTGATCTCATAAGCACTATCTCTCACCAAGAAAACGTTGAAGAAGTAGGACACACCAAAACTGGTGAACATTTAATTAAAACAATAACTACAAGATTACAACCGAACTATATAGAATTGAGAAATTATTGTTTATTTAATATTGTTATTACTTTATGTACTAGTGAAACTAGTGAAAGGAAGTCTAATAAAATATAACGACAGGAATAGTCTGAATGAACCGATTGTCCTCAATATTCACCTTTTGTTAAAAAAAAAAAAAAAAGAAGAAGATAATTAAAATTATTAGAAGTTGTTCTAATACTGTATAAAAACACTATATTTATTTTTTTTATCTCAAATAGAAAAAACATTACTAATTTATTTTTGGGAGCAAAAAATGCCAATTTGGTGATTCTTTTAGGATTTCATATTGGAAAAATGAATTAAAGTTAAGATGCTCCTTAAGGAGCATCTTATACAGCGTATGGAGCACAATCTTCTATGGAGCGCACAGTATTAAACCTTATCTACAGTAAATATCCAATATCACACAATGTATGAATTGTAAATATAATCACATACTTTATACTAGGGCTACTTAATCTATTGCTTTAGAGATTAGCTTTTGTCCTTTTAAATCATTATCAAATCTTAGTTTAACTTATTTTGAATTCACATGATTCTCTCTTTAGAATAAGTCACAGCAAAAGAAAAGTTATAAATTTCTCATAATAGAAATATAGAAATTTTCTTACTTTGATCTCCAAATGGAGATACATATCAGTGAGACTAACATAATTTCAATCTTTTATTAATTAGCTCCATGATTTTTAGCACCTGCAATGGCTAAAAATCAGGGTGGCTAATTACATGGTGGCTAATCATGATGGCTAATTACAAAATGATGTATTTTTCCAATAGGTGATGTGATAACAAACGTCCGTTAAAAAATTTAGTTGCTTTCATTTGCACAATGATACTTACAGATAAAGGAAGAACTTGTTCAAAAATGCTGAATAAATAGGGAGAACAATTGGAGGCTATATGTTTTTAAACCTAAAATCTGTGTTCTGCACTTATTTTGATTTCAACAAACTATTCAATAAGTTTCTAGCTTTGATTATAATTTATATATGTCTGGTGTTTTACTATAAAAGAAAAGTCTGTTTGACTTATGAACAAATTGAGTAAGTAACCATTACATTATTTAGAATTATGTGTGCAATGGAACTAAGGTTTGATCAATAATGAAAGTGTTAGGTGATACAATTATTTTTATTCCCTCACCATGTTTTAAACAAATGATTATATAAGGTAATGTAAGAATATGCTGATGCTTAGAATAATAATTTCATATATTATACTGGGGTAATGTTTGAGTCTTAGAGAGGCATTGTAAAGTTGCTTAGTGATTGAGTTGAAAACACTCTTTCCTTTAAGAAAAAGGCAAACAAACTAAAATATTAAAAACTTTGTCTTTCAAATGTGGGTTATCATATTTTTTCTGAAATAAGAAAAAGAATTTTTTTTTAAATATGAAATATTGTAGAAAAGTGCTCAAATAAAATTGACTTGACTATTTTTGATCTAAACTAACCTAGATTCGGAGATTTCTTTTGAAAATAAATGCTGGCTATTCAGCAAGAGAGACAGATATATCAAACAATATACTTCAAGTTGGAAAAAACTATGAATAAAGTCTAAAGAAAATGCGATCAATTAAGTTTTCCTCGTGAAGGAAAAGTTACTCTATCAAAGTCACATTTACAATCCCTAATGATAGGACCATGCTCTTCAAAGGGGAAGTATGTAATTTCAACATCAGTCACTTCAATTTTTTACATGTTGGGCACATAGTTTGGATTTCACAAAAGCATAACATTTCTATTTTATGTTTGCACATAAAATGGAAAGTGCTTGGAAATTAAAGATTTCTTCTTTCTTGCTACCCATGAATGCAGTTCCTTACTTAGGAAATGTACCCTGGTTAGTTTTATGGGGAAACGTTGAAATACCTTAGAATCATCTTAGGCTGTTTGGTAAATGATATCAAAATAGCAAATACTGCCACATCGTTTATTTTGTTAAGCATGCAAATTTTTATTAATTTACCCGCACTACATACTTTACTGTGTAATATTATACCTCATGAATACCGAAACTGGGAATGCGCTATCCCAATCATATCCTTCTTGGTTGCGTTTAAAGAGTATCTATCTTTGTCAGAAAGAAGAATATTTAGTTTCTTGTAAAGCATTTGTCTGATAGATATATTTCTACGTAAAATATAAAATGAGTGCATCGGAACTGCTTAAACGTCTCTTACTCTCAAGTATTGGAATGACAAATAATTATGGGTGACATGTTAAAAAATCTTTCTGGTTATTAAAATTCCTTCAAAACACTTCAAAATAAAGTTTCTGATTCCACCACTTGACGTCTTCACTTACTAGATAAACACTAATTGATGTTATATTGCTTATCACTCAAGTGAATATATTAGCGGACATTATACCAACGATATTAAAGCACGTACCGGGTGAGCAAAAAGTCCGTAAAAACTTTAAAAAATCATAAAAGCCGGAAAAATAAAAAAAAATTAAAAATGGTTTGCAGGGTTAGTATCGCTAGATCACCGGATTTTTTTAAAGACAAGGGAAAAAAAAAAAAAAAACAGCCGTTAAGTGGCGCTGGTACGAGTGAATTCAGTGGAAATATGCAAATGAGACGGTTATAAAAACTTGTGCTCCTAAAAACTTTTCCTAACTTTTAACAGCGGCAGGCCTCATTAAGCTTCTGAAGCGGTTTGAAGAAACTGGAACACTGGAGGATCGTGCAAAAGCCGGGTGACCACGTTTAAGGGAGGCACATGCGCCGCATTTTGCTGCCGAAATGGAAGCGATAGCGTCCGAATCATCTGCAGGGACAGGAGTGCTCGTGGAGCTTCCAGGCGCTTGGGCTTAACACAGTCTACGGTACTCAATATTCTTCGTGGAATCCTCGAGATGTATCCATACAGATTGCAGTCGTGCCATGAACTTTTACCACTGGATAACGTACAGAGGGAAGCATTTGCAAAGTGGGCTTTCTCTAAAATCAACCATAATCCCACCTAGGTCTTTAACATCTTGTGGACAGATGAAGCACACTTTTCGCTTCATGGCGACGTTAATACCCATAACTGTCGCATCTTTGCGACATGCAATCCACGTGGGCTCACGCAGAAACCATTTCATTCACCAAAAGTGACAGTGTGGTTTGGGTTTACAGGTTCAATCATCATAGGACCCTTCTTTTTTGAAGTGTCGTGACCAGTAAATGGGTGGATAACGGTTTCGGTGAATGCGCAGCGTTATTTAACGCTTCTGCGCGAGAAGGTCGTACCAACTTTGCGTGAAAGAGATGCTTTTTCTACCATCACGTTTATGCAAGATGGAGCAACCAGTCACACTGTGCTCTGGTCAAGGCATTCCTGATAGAGACTTTCGAGGAAGACAACATCATTAGCAGGCGTTGCAAATTCCCATGGCCTTCTCGGTCTCCAGATTTAACACCGGCAGACGTCTGGTCATGGGGATATTATAAATCTCGGGTGTATCAATCTGGTCCATCCAATCTATCGGAACTGAAAGATGCGATCCACCGAGAGGTAGAATTTATACAACCGGACGAGTTGCACTCTGCCGTTGCTGGTTTTGTGACTCGCCTGCAATGTGTTATCCCCTGTGGTTTTGGTCATGTTGAACACCTACCGATATAATAAATGATTTGGAGATTATTTACGTTATTTGCATATTTTTTCTTAGACTTGTGGACGTCAGCGCCGCCTATCGGCTGTTTTTTTAGTTATTTTTTCCCTGTCTTAAAAAAAAATCCAGTGACTTAGCGATGCTGACCCTGCAAATCATTTTTAATTTCGGTTATTTTTCCGGTTTTTATGATTTTTTAAAGTTTTTACGGACTGTTTGCTCACACGTCAAGATTACTCTATAAACAACACTTTACTCTATAGCAGAACTAGCTTCATCCCAATAGAAAAGCTAGTCACTTGGATTAGATTTAGATTATCAGCCAAAAATATTTAAGGACTTCTATTTACGTAATTAAATCTCACTTTTCTCCATTTCTAAGTAATATTTTGGAAATCTGTAAGTCATCTATAGTTATTTTAATATTTAAACAGGAACAATACCTAACACAGAAAAACTGAATCATCTGCAGCGTGAGTTAATGGCGTAAATATTTTCGAAAAGATTTAGAAAACATATTTCTTCTGCATTTCATTAACTGATCATAATAATTGTTTTATTCGAAAGAAAGCGAAAGGGTATTTTTCTAACATTCTCTCATAACACTTTTTACCAAATTTTTTAAGAAAATCATTATTACGAGACAAACTCATAACAAAACTCATAATTCAGTTTGACCTAACTGCCTTATCTAAAAATATTCGAAGCTAATTTTTAAGGATACGAATCAAAATGAATAAAAGATTGCTTGAATATCAATTTTCACTTCAATATACCTCATATAAAGATATATATAAAAAAAGCATTCATTTTGTTTTCTTTTCTTTATCTTTGTGATAGAAAAATTGAGCATTACAGTACGTCATACGAGATGAATAGTAATTTTTTTTGGTAAGAGACTTCTTATTTAGAAGTGTATAAACTTAAACTTAGAAGACTAGTCAGGAAATTATAGGAATATCATGAACTATCTTTAAACTAAAGTCAATGACAAGACCTGGACCCAACGGGGATGGGGGAGGGGAGGATCCAGGCCTACAGTGCCGAAATCTATTTACTTAGCTGAGTGGGCTGGACTGTGAAACATACATCCTGGTTAGATTGTCATCCTAACCCGAAGCATCCAGTTTTGGTTCATAAGCATGCTTGATACTCAGTTTTATCGACCCATTGACGGGATTAAAGGCTGAGTCGACTTTTCCGGCCCAAAAATTTCAATTTGATGATCACTTATTACATTTCTTGGAATAAAAATTTTACAACGTTGAATTTTTTTTTCAATTATCTTATTTTCTGTCATCTATTCGGAGAAAAAAATAACCGTTATAAAAATTAAAGGCCATAAAATGTATATTGAGAAAACAAATAATTATAACGCACTGCTCCCCTTTTCCAACTGAACCATAATTTGGTGTGGTGTCCGACTTCCTCAGTACACACATGCAATAGGTGCCCGTTTATAGGGTAGGCAATCATTCACAACCTATACCTACAAGAAAAAAATAAATACAGGAGAGAGAGAACGAGAAAGTACTTCCGTGCCCGAATGAGGAATCGAACCCAGGACCTCACTATCCGCAGTCAGGCATGTTGGCCACTAGACAGAAGGGGGCGGCATCACAAGCATACGCATCACATTAATGGAAATATGGAAAAAGGGTAAAATTCAAAAATTTTTTGAAGCACTTACATTTGCTTGTAATGTGTTTTCATTATTAAAATTTAAGCAACGATAAATTTATGATAGTGTCTGTAACCATTAGAACTGAGAAATTTCAGTAATAAAAGAATATAATTACCCGATCCCTTTGCTAATTACTATGATGGTAAATTTAAAAAAAAAAAATCTATGCTCTTGTTATGTCAATTTAAAAAAAACAGGTCATGAGATTAAAATTAAGAAACACCATTATTTTTTTACACCATTAATAAAAGTAAATGTTTAGTAAATGTCCACTGTAGATTCTATTGATTTACAATAGAATCGACAGTAGACATTCACTTATTTGTTAAAACTATGTGAATTTGTCCATCTTTAGAGCATTTCTCATCTCACTATTTTTCTCTTGTCAATTAAATCCCCCTGTAGCAAACAAAATCTTGTACTTGTGACAGAAAATTATTAGCAATATATTCGGCTGTAAACTATATCAGATAAAATCTTAAGGGCAAATATTTACCATTTTCACGAATCAACATTCTTTAGTTGATACCTCCACAAAAAATTCTGAATTCATTCCTCCCAGACAGCTCGACTTCATTTCTCAGATCAGCATGGATATCAGACATATTCCTGGAACTAACACTGTGGTGTCTGATAACTTATTACGAATTTTTGGCATATATTTTCATTCTGCTATTGATTTCTCATTAATTGCTAATTCAAAATAGAGATGACAAACTGAAGCGACTGATGCCTGATCACCAGTCTTTTTTAAACAGCAATCCTTGAAACTTACACCTATGACCGAAGTCATACAAATGATATCAAAGTACAAGTATGATACTAGTGATGACAATATGTGCTACCATATTCTTGTAAACTTTCTTCATAAATATCGTTAACATCCTACATGGATTCTCATCCTGGAATTCGAGCCACCAAAAATTTACTAGACAGTTGTGTAAGGTTCTCCATTAGCAAAAATGTAAATAAATGGAATTATACGTGTCTTCACTGACAAAAATATAAGATTTAGAACTACCCACTTCATCAGTTCGTTAAATCATCTCATAGCTTCTACCACATCCATATAGATATGATCGGACAACTTTCACCTTCAGAAAGTACCTGTTATCTTCTGAAGGTGAAAGTTGTACACATGTATTGATATTTCCACATGGTACCAGGAAACCTTCTCAATAAAAGACACTTATTCAGAAACTGTGGCTCGTACTGTTCTAGACCAATGGATTGCTCGTTTTGGACTCACATCAGTCATTACCACCTATCAAGTACCTCAGTTCCGATCACAAATGTTTTCATCCTTAGTTTCCTTTCTGGGAATAAAGCAAATTAGAACATCATCCTATCATCCTGAAAGAAAAGCTCTGGTTGAACTTTTCCCCCGTCGTCCACTGAAAAAGCACTGAAGTGTTACCAGAACAATAATTAGACTTATGCCATACCACTAGTAATTTTCGCACTACTTTCTGCATTCAAGTGCACTAGTTCTGATTTGGTACATGGCACTATCTTATGTCTTTCTGCAAAAATTTTCCATCTTCTTAAGTTCGAAAAATTGAGACAACTGAATTTCTATAGCAAATTATGGATGTTTTGCAATCCCTCATCCAAACAAAACATCTTCCTATGTCCAGCCTTCATGGTTCATTCATTTTAGAACTTGATATATGCTTTCATGTCTTTGAACGACCCGATGGGGTAAAGAGAGTTTTACAACAGCCTTACAATCGCCCATTGAAAGTGCTGGAACGTACTCAAAAGCATTTTGCTCATTAGAAACCAGCACAAAGACATTGGATTTGAACGGCTCATGCCATCATTTCTTCTATTGGATGATATAATATTGATAACTTCTTCAATTATTCCAGTATTCAATGAGGATACCTCTACAAAAGCATCACCTTCGAAGTCATCAGACAACATTTCTGCGTTAGTAACAACACGTTCAGATCATCATGTCATTGATTCCACTGTACCTCTAACTTCTTGTACCTTTGGTGCTTGAGGAAGTAATATAGAGTACTCCCATTGCTGTCCATAGATGGCAATACCCACTATCCGATTCGAACTTTTCCCAGACCATAATTTAGGACTGGTGGAAAAGAAACAGCTGGATTCTCTCTCATTGGTTCAACTCAAGATTGGATCAGCACGTTGTACTCTGATCCAGTCTTGCTAACTTTATCTGTATAATAATGTGTTGTCAATTAAATCATGTGTTAAACTTATATTACCTTATTAGTCTGTGGTATAAATATATAATAACCACTTGAATTAATTCTAATATTTGATAACTATAATATGAAATAAATTATTTGAAAAAATTGATGATAAAACTTGAAAAATTCTTGAAACGATACCAGAAATTCTGAGACAGTACGCAATTCCTGTCTTCAAAGCTTAAAACTGGTTATGATTGTATTGCTAGCTGTTTGAGCAAATTTGAAATTCTTTACTCACATACAAATTTTTTATATGCAAACGTGATCAAGAAATGAATATTAAATAAATTAAGACGCATGTCAAGTGGTAACCGGAAGTTTCATTTTCAATTAAGTAATTAAATTTGAGTTAAGAAAATAAAATTATTTCTTTGTATTTTTTATTTATTTTATATTCGGAAATTTATTCTGCAGAAAATTAATATTTATCTTCCTTTCATAAATAGTTCAATAAAATATAAAAAAAGAGCTTAACAAAATTGCTTTCTTTTTTTTAAAAGTTTGAGTTGATTAGAGAAATATTCCAAATATAACAGATTTGTCAAATTTAAGAGATTCATGTATAAAGATAATATCTAAGATGTGTTATGGGAAGTTATAAATATGTTATGGGAAGGAAATAATTATTATCATCAGTAATCTACGTTGTAAGTGTAGTATATTGCGTGTAAAGCTCATTGAAAAAATTAACATTTCAGTGAGTTTTACACAGCAAAGTGTTAAAGATTCTATAAGAGATGATTTAATTACATTAATCATTCCTTAATACGAGGTTTTCAAAAGAAGTATACAAGACAGTCAGATGAAAAAAAATTGATTCTAAGGGAAAAATCCTTCTTATAATTATGTAAAAAAATGTTTATAAAATTATTATGATTGAACTATTTCATTGATATTAGATTTTAGACGGAAGCCCTCTGGTGTAGTGGTAGCGCTTTGTATACCCATGGCACAGGTCAGAGGTTCGGTCTAGGCAAGGTGAACTCCACCTTTCATACAATCAGTGGACCCATAAAACAGAGTATCAAGTATGCTTGGGAATTAAATACTGGTAGTTTCCCATTAGGCTGACCACCTAACTGGGAGGTACGCATGTTTTTCGCACCCCAGGGTTTTTTATCACTGAAACAGATATGTGCACGTAGGCCTTGGCCTCACGTGTTCTATGCTGCTGAATTTATCTAGAGAGTTTATATATTTGCCACAAAGGAATTCACTTTTGCATATAAAAATTGAATTCAATGTTTTGAAACGTTTAAATTATATTAGTTTATTAAAAAGATCGAATACTGTTTTAAACATATTTGCTCTGTCTACTGAATATTTATCTATTTGTAAAAATTACTGTAAATAATTTTGACGAATTTATTTCATACAAAAATGATTTTATATTGATATGTTATTTACAATGAGGATTTCTGGAAAACTAACTATTTTAAACACCACCACATTTTGAATGAAAAAAGTGGAAAAAAGCACAATAAACTTTTATGAATTTAATTAACTCCTATTAAATAAAATAAAAGATTTGAAAGAATCTGTAATGACCGAGACCAAAACGAATCACATTGCTATAGACTTGAATACAATATGACGAACTTTAAAATTAACTGAACTTTAAAAATGTATTAATTATTCTTTCTGAAATAGATTATAAATAAATTTTTATATTCCGTCACTGCTTAGACATCAGAAAAGTGAAATCAGTTATTTTTTATGACATTATAAATTTGTTTTGAACAATAGTTTTAATACGTTAATTTATTCGACAGAGAATTAAATTTATTATTTTAGAAAATGAATAAAATTATTGTGCTCTGATTGGAAATACTAAGTGTATCGTAAATAAAATAAATAATAATTATATATACAAAAGAATTGTATTGAAGTTATTATTTAAAAATGTAAAATTTAAGTGAAGATACCCAATATTATTGAGTGGACGTATGTACAATTTGCAATTTCTTAGTTTTGTCAATTCCAAATCTTCAATTTTATGTAAATATTGAGAAATTCATGGTTATTTATTTCGAGAGGTATTCATGAGCTATAACATAATCATAAAAAACGATCATATTCATTATTGTTATAACATTTGCAGTAACTATACTTTTCTTTGTATTTACAGACGAATTTATTATTATAAAATATATTAATTAATTGGAATTAAGTTTTTGGGCCGATTTTATTCACATTTTCTTCAGGTATTTCATGTCACCGCAATAATAAGAGTTTCTTCTATCGCACTGAAAAGGTAGATTATATCTCTGGTGACGTCTTGAAACGCCTCCTAATTATACACCAGGCAGAGGTAGCTTATTTTGTCTTTTATTGCCTCAGAAAACCAACTACACCCAGAAGCTTCTGATGTTCATGCAACGATGGTAGCATTTGCGGATGCTTCTAAATCTTCTGGAAGGTCACCTGAAAAAAGTTTGAATAATTTATAGTCTGTACATTTATAAATTAAAACACATACACCCACACACCCTTATTAAAACTTTTTTTCATGATAAAAATTTTACAAGTTCATTTGATGTTATTTTCAATATTATTCATTCACAAATTCAAAATTACATTGTAATCAACAGTCATTAATCTCTCCGAAATGAAGAACATCTGGTTAATAATTCAATGAATAGTTTGAATAAAATTTGTCTGGTTAGTTCATTTGAATTTTATTTTTATAAAAGTAAATTTTCATCGTTGATGATGGAATTGTTTCAAATCTTTGAAAACATACAAACAAAAATAATAATTCTGAGGTATCATACATTATTGAGCATATGTATTAAAGGAAACCTTAATAGTCCCTATAATAAGCCTATTTCATAGTATAGTAAACTTATAATAAATTATGTTAAAAATAAAGTAATATGATAATAAAATAAGACTGTTATTTAAGCAAAATTTTACGTAAGAAAATGAAAATCTCATCAAACTTCATAATATTTATAAGTCAAGTGTATTTCATTATCAAAAGTTTTTTTTATTAATAAATTTTCACAGAAAGCAATGCATTCAGCAAAAAATAGCATTGTTGACTTTTGAGTATAATTCTATCATTGATGATTTTCTTATTGTACTGATTTTTAATTTATCCTCGATCAAATAAAAATAATATTTTAGCTTTAACTATAGAAACAAAATTCAACGCATATAATTGAAACACCTTCATTTTTAGCATTTATTTTGTAACAAGAATATTTTTTGATATTCTGTATAAACTTATCGCTCTAATGCAATAATATTTACAAAAAAAGGTATCACTATTCTGAAGTATGGTAACTATCCTCAATTTAACAAAAAAATTAATAATTGTAAATGGCAAATTACTGCATTAAAATTATAACTGAAATAGGCAATTATGAAGGAGACAAAATGAAATGCTCATTACTAATTGTAAAATGCAATGTACTGAATATAATGTACTTACATTTTGGGCATTTGGAGGCTGGAATGCATTCTCCCTTATCATTTCTTTTGTATCCATCCTTACAGTCACAGCCAGATCGACACATGAGGAATTTACAGGAATGGCAGTTTGCGGTACATGTATTACAAGGACTCATACAGTCAGTCTCTTCTTCGTGACCCAGGCAAATAGCTAAACGTAGGATAGTATCAATACCAGTTGCAAAATCAATTGTTAGCACAAAATAGGAGATTTTATTTAGTCAGTTTGTGTGATTAAAGATTGAACTTACGTTCAGCACAGTCTTCAGGCTCCACACATGTCCCATCGGTGTCTTTAATCAAGCCATCTCTGCAGAAGCAGCCAGAAACGCACTCAATATCCTGGCAAGCTTCAGCCCTGGCGTAGTTGCTGCAAGTATTGTGACATTCAGGTTTGCATTCCCACCATTCTTCATCTAATGTGCATGCCTCTGAAAATGAAAACAAATGTATAGACTAATGCACACACAAACAGTCTTGCATTTTGTAATTTCATGGTTAAGTTTACTTAAATGAAACACATATATTTTATCGTAACTTTTACATAATATTCTAAGTAATTTGCTATAAAGAAATATCTTAATAATCTCAAATTATTTCCATTTAATTTTTTGTACTTATTTAAATTACGAATGTTTACTTCTATTCTAGTTTTATTTACTAAACATAATGTCTGTTAAAAAACTTTATATTTAATAAATAACAAAGCTGTGAATTCTGTTTATTTCTATAGTGAAAATATAAAGAATTAAAATTTGTGGTATTTAGAGTTTGAAATGTTTAACCAGCGTCCCAGACACAGGAACATACACACATGTATACATAAAAATATTTAGGAATGATGTCATGCTCGTTAGGTTTCAAGATTCATGTGGAAAACGTCTGTCTTCAAGTGGAAAACGCTCATTTAACTTTCGAAGAAAACGACGATTTGAAAAAGTACAAAGAGTACTACGTTTGTATATGCAATGGATTTCTATTTATTCAATGCTCTTTGAAAGTCATTTTCTATCATATTCTATTCATTTCTTCATTTTCTAAAACTAGTCCTTAAATCAGCTTTGCCAAGTTTCATTCAAGAATGAGACCCACTCGCTGCTCCAGGCCGTCGGTAAATTCTTATTATTATCAAATCTTTTTCCTTTTAATTTCATTTTCACACGCAGAAACTGTGCTAAATTGCAGGGAACAAGGTCTGGAATAAGGTTGCTCAATAAGTTTCAGATAGTGATGGTCAAATACTTGATGCAGGTATTGTAATGGCGAGCTGGGTTTTTGTGATAATGGAAAAGCCAAGTATTCATTCTTGTACTGCATAAAGTACACTAAACAATGCCTGCATAAAGTTATACACTGTTACAGTTAGTGTACTGTGACTGTTTTTGTTCAAAACAACAGATCATAGAATTCCACACAATTTGAAAAATGCAGTTAACAACATTTTTATAACAGACAGGTATTTTCTGATAGATATCGAAGTGTCCTTATCATCAAATACCCAAACTTTTTGTTTTTGAGCTTTGGTTGGCAGATCGTAATAGACTGGCAAGCGTCGTCCCTTGACAAAATGAAAGAATGAATGTCACAGTGTTCACATACAAAGATTATGACTTATCAAATATTATCAGCATCTTTCAACACCAAGTCACGTGACAAGTTATTTGCTCTTCGGTAAGATTATGGGGTACCCAGAGGCAACAAAGATTTTTTACGTGTAAGTGGTGACTCAGAATGGAAAGAATTGTTAGTGCTTGCAGGTATGATGACTCCTCCATTTGCTGATATGTCATTAGCGTGTCTTCGTTGACCATTTTGTTCATAACAGAAATCTCTTCTTTTGTTACTGACTTTCGAGGTATTTTTTCACTCTCAGCTTCCTCCCGAGTAAAAATTCCTCATTTGTATTCCTTGTAACATATGGATACAGACGCAAGATGGGGATAACCATTATTAATTTTAAGTTTCATTTCTTTTATGCCCTAATCTATGTTTAAACGACAAGTATAGTTTTACCTCAAAACAGACCTATCCTACTATGTGATTACGATGACGTATATCACACTTTAAACTATCACTATTAACGAATAAATGAGTTTATAGACACGTTTCAAGTTGATACAATGTAAATTTGCTAATGTCTAAACATTCTGTAATCTGCAACACCTTGAAACTTTTTTATTGAGTCAGATTGCAAAATTCTTTTCGTTATTTCCAGCAGTTACGCACAAATGTTATTTTTAAATAAAGAAAAAATTCTCGGATTTTTTCCTGGAAGAGAAGATAATTCCGGAGCAAGAAATTGACATCTCATAAATAGATAACAATGCGGCAAATGCAACTTTAAATTGAATTCAGATCTGCGTTAATTATGTTTTATATATAATACAAACGCTGTAATCAAAATATAGAAATCAGATATGTTTTTAATTTAATTCATTTCTGTAAAATTATATCTGCAGCACATGATATAAGCTTCCTTTTATTCCCCGCAGACGTTTTTATTACAACCCTGGTCAAAAATTAGGTAGACAAAGAAAATGGAGAATTATTTGTATGGATAGAGAGTGTACGAGAAGCTTTATTGATTTTTTAAAAAATAATTAGAAAAAGGAAAAAATATTATGCATGAATATAAGAAAAGAAGATTATCATTTATTCTTATTTTAACATATAAGAACTCACTTGCGACAGGCATCGATTGGAGGCGTTGATAGCGATTAAAGCAGATTTATTTAATCGTTAAGCAAATTTTGCTGAATAAATACAAATCGAACATTTTATCTCTTATTACATGTAGAAAGATTTGAATTCACCTTCTTCATTTTATTTTTTAGACTCATAAACCTTATACGGAAAGATTTTTTTTTTTATCTTGAGAGAACATTCTTTGAAAATTCGGGAATTAAATTTTATGATAGCCTGAATTGAGACTTTTTATGATAACTATTGTTAAATATTAATTTTATATTACATTTATTATTGTAAGAATATAAAATATTAAAATTTTTTATAGTTAAATTAAATATAAAGCTGTAAGAATGTTTAGTCATTTTCGAAAGTAATTTTCCAGTTTCGTACTATACAGATGGTTATTATAGGAAAATGGAACGCTGTTATGAACACTTAATATTTCCTTTAAATGATATTTCATATTCAAATCACTAAAATGCATTACATTCTTGTTTTTATAATTCAAAACTTATTTAAATGTTTTATTTAAAAGAAACTCTAAAATAGTATTATCAAAATCCATTAATAGTATTGAACAATCATAAAAATATTCCACAACTAATTATTTTATAAAAACCATTTCCCCAGAAAATTTCTAAAATATTCCCAGTTACAGCTCTATTATCATAAAAAATTTAAATTTTCTTAAAAAATGTGTCTTAAAATATAAAATAAAATTGAGAAAAATTTCATATATATATATCGCAAAGAAGGAAACTATAAAAGATTTAACTAGCAATCCTGATAAATATTCATGGAGTACTAGTGGAAGTGCAATACTCTATTTTTAGTAGTTCAATAATAATAAAATTATATTTAATAATTGAAAAATTTGAGACCCTTTTCTCACTATAATTAGTTTACAATGTGTTCATGGGAAATTGTATGACAAATTATATACATTGAATTGATATATTGAATTGTAGGACTTACAGCCATTTATCTCAAAAAAGTTTTTGGTAATTTCAAAGACAACCCATATTAAATTTAATTTTTCTACCTATTAAATTTAATAATTTATTTGTCTTTTGTAATTTTCAATAGATTTTATTTCATAATTTCATATACATTTGCTTGAAATAAATTGTATTTCATCACAGCTTATTTTCAATAATGTAGCGACCAATTAATTTTTTTTTATGATAAATAAATTTTTTTGCAAAATTAATACCTTGAAAATGTTCTCAGCTTTGAATAATTAAAATCGGCTTCCTTAAGTAAAGTAGTAAGAAAATTATTTTCTTTTTCTTTTCATAGTGTTCATAAGAAATATTTGTGTTCAAGAAGTGTTATGATCTTTCTAATTATAACCAAAGATTTCAAATAAATGTGTAAAAAAATTAACATTTCATAATTTTTATAGTTTTTTTTATTATATATGTATGTATATGTGTATACTTTAAGTAAAAATATATTGTAATAAAATAATTGGTAATATTGTGCTAAATGTTTCATGATTACTTTAATATTACCATAAAGGTGTAGTAATAAGGGATTCGAGCTTTTTCACAATGAAAAAATTGAAAAATTATTTTTTCACTTTGTATATATATATATATTGCTAAACTACTTATTTTAAATCATTAAATTTGTTCAGAATACCTTTCAAACCTTTTATTTCTGAAAAATATTATGGGAAATATTTATTCAATTGAATACTTACGTTCATAACAATCTTCAATGGCAACGCATTTACCATTCTC
>JAPDSC010012495.1:49124-60913 GCA_026290005.1 Latrodectus geometricus | reverse complement strand
GCTTCTGTGGTAACTTGACCTGACCCATCTGAAAACTGAGTTGAAGGCTTGGGTTTTTTACGACGTTTTTTACTTCCTGGAGGCTTGCGTCTTCGTGGCCGTTTACTACTACTTGCTTTCGGAGTGCTCTCAGGAACGTTATTTGATATAGTTGTGGGTTGATCTGTAATCACTGAAAAAATTAAATTTATTATTTGCTGCACAAATATACATATATATGCAAGCATAATTTTATTTTTGTAAAAGCAATCACATATTTTCATTTTACCTAAGTTGTTGCTACAAATGCAAAGTTTCTTCATCATTTTTATCACATATCAAGATTGATTGATGGTAGACATCAAATTCGCAAAGAAAAAAATTTCAGTCCATAAAAATGTGACATAATCAACAGTTAGAACAAGTAAGCTAATTGAAAACAGCGTGTATCACATAAAGTGACTTTCATCCATTTGAAAAATGGCAAATTGAGATAAATACACTATAAGATATCCAAAACAGAATGAATATTAGAGTAATTTCATTTCATTTTATAAACTGATGAAGCAAGGATAAAGTAAGTGTATATATATTTGTATATATATTTGTAAAACATTTGCAAAGAAGAACATCGTAAAGAACAAATCACAATAAAAAGGAAGGTGTATTTATGCACTCTACGTAATTCACTGGGGTATGTAGAAGCACCAATTACAGAACACTCTTGCCAAATGCTTTCTGTAAATCGCAAAAAATAAAAGTTAATGTTTATTTCACAGAAAAATTTCTTTTTATCGCTTGATACCTTGAAAGAACAAAATTCGAAATATTCAAATCCACCCCAAACATGCTTTATCAAATTTAAGTCAGGAAATTACAATGTTTAATTTTATGTTGTATTGTTAAGAACTAATCTGTTCTCAGCTATATGTCTGGTATTTTCATCCATTGAAAGGAAAATATCTAGAATTGCTGAAGACTGAATTTTGAATGCAGATTTTTGTATTATTGTAAGTTTGGGAGCTTTCAAATTTACATTTCAAATCATATAGAGATCCGTACGTTCATTTAAGCTGATTTCAACCCATATCATTATTTTGGCTCTTCAATGTTATCTTCTAATGATTTTTTAAGTAATTTATTCTTACTATATATATCAAAACATACGTGATTGATCTTTTCAAACTAAATTAAAATACTTCACAATATAGCCTTTGACTGCAATCATTTTGCATCTAATCTTAGAGTTCCACCCTCTTCTGACCATAAAGTGTCTTTTGGTCAATGGGATGTGCATGTACTTTGATGGAATATATCTACTTTCACAAACTCTATCTTTAGGAAGTCTGCTGTGTTTCATTCTATTTGTGACCATTTGGTGTCACAAATTGACACTTTATAAAATGATAAATATATAAGAAAAGGTAAACCTTTGTGAAAAGTTTAAGTAATAAAATACTTAAACTTTTAAAAGTTGAAATAAAAAAGTACTTAAACGTTTCAAAGGTTTATCTCTATGATATGTGATAAAAATTTATCTCTTTTCTTCAAATATTTTTTTATGATTAAAAAATAAAAATCTTAATGAAATATTTTAAGAAAAGATATACATTTTTATCACATTATCTTTACAATAAAACACAAGATACTCATTTTTTAATATTATTGTTTCATATTTTTGGTATTTAAATCATTTTTTATTCAAATTTAACTATGGTAATATACCTGTAAGTCTTGGAGAAAGTAAAAATTTATTTATTAGCAAAAGTATATTTATAATTAATATTTTATCATACAAAAATAAATACTAATGCCCACTCATATATATACACATATAGGTCATATTAAATCTTATAATTTTGAAAATTTCCAATGTTTTATTAATAATTTTACATATTCTTGAACTGCCCTTCATGTGCTCCAAGGCACTTGAATGTCAAAGATTTTGGTAACCATAAATTTATTTACCAAGAGAAAACAATTATTATGAATGTAAATAATAATTAAAGTAAATAAATAAACAAATAAAAGAACTGAATTTTATATTAGAAATATTGTTATTTGATATTTAGAGCTTTCTGGGCAATATTGAATCAAATTTTATTAATTTATAATAAAAATAAAAACATATCACTCATCGATGAAGATAAAGATTAAGATTAAATAATACTACCTTTGTCATTTGCCATATTTTGGTTGAATTGTGGTAAGCCAGGCTGCATGTCAGGAAAGGGAATTTGAGGATTTGGATTCGGAAACTGAGGAAAATCACTGGGTATTCCTGGTGGCACAGGTAAGTTTATTGGATCTTTATTTGGGAATTGTTGCTGAGGTGGAATCCCTAAATTTTCAATACAAGTTTTCTGCTATAATTTTCATTATTTTTTATAATTTATATTTCATTATCTATTATAAATCTAAAAATTGAATGGTATTTAAAATTCGTAATTTTGAAATCACAAAAACAAAATAATCTAATTTCCTAATTTAAATTTGTAAAATTAAATCTATTAAATAAGTTTCCTTAAAGCTGTAGTCTGTCTTTTTATTCTATATTTATAGTTTTAAAGTTAATCAGTTGAGAGAATGCTATAATTTATTATTAAAAATTATTGAAATTTACTGTAAAAATGTCATACAATTTGGAGAGCCAAGTTATTTTATAATACACATGTAAGTGGTTAGCTTCGTTCTGAATTATAATTACAAGTATTTGAAATTTTAAATTAATGTTTAATCATTCTTTTAATATAATGAACAATAATAATTTGCTATTAATACATTTTACTTCACAATATTGAAATGGGTGAAGGTTCTTCGTAAATATTCTTGTTCATCTTTTACGTTGATATCTGGCAAGTCTAAATTTTTGTTCTTATTTCATTTTGAATTTAGTAATTTTTTTTTAAAATAATAAAATAAAGCAGAATAAAATAAGATATTAACAGCTGCATACATTTCTTGAATTTAAATATTGTTTACAAATGGAAATTATTTTAGTCAGTATTCTTGCTTTATTTGTTAGTTATATTTATGATTAACAAATAAAACAAGAATACTGTCTAAAATAATTTGTTAGTTTTAATTGTTAGTTATATATATATAGGGTATTTTGTAAATTATAACCTTATTTAGCTAATATATTTTTTCATATTTGAAAGCTCTCTGAGAAATGTTTAATTTTAATTTAGTCCATTTCTTTGCAACTACTTAATGAAATTTCGATTGCTTAAAAATATATATATATATATTTGAATTCTTAATTTCAAATTTATATTATTGATATAATACGTCTTTCCATAGTAGTCACTAAAAATAAATGTGTCAAAAGATTTTTCAATATGCTTGTGTTAGTAAAGTTTTTTGTTATTTTTAATTTTATGAGTTATTGATGAATTTTTAAAACAAAACTTTTATGAGCGGTTTATTTTAATAAAAAATTAATTTTGAATTGAATGAAGAAAAGTATATCTTAAACTACACAAAAACAATAAATATTTATTGGAAGAAAATATATAAATAAAAATCAATATTAAATTAATTTTTATGTGTGTGTGTAAATTATCTTCACAATAATCTTTTTTGCTTATAAAATATTTAAATATTCCAGCCAATTTGTCTCGATTGTTTGCTTTATTTGAAATCTTAGGCAAGTTGCATTCATATTTACTTGATTCAATAAATAATTATGATTAAGACATTTATTGTAAGCATTTATCACTGAAATTAAGGAAAAACACCTATTTTAATTTTTTTATCATGTATTTGCATATAAGCTAAGCCAATTTTCGAAATATCATAACTCTTATAACTGTAACGAGTCAAGACAGAGATCAGATTAGCGCATGCGCGCCAATATCTGCCGCCCTACTCTTCACCTCCCGATTATAAATTTGTTTACTTTGTTGATTAGAGTAGTTTTCAGAAGGAGTTCTCAGGGAGGGAGTTTTCAGAGAGACAGCACACTGGAGGTATGTCTGTGGCGGTGTCCGGCCGATTAAATAGTTATGTTTGTTTTGAAAATTATATTAACATTATGTATATATTAAAATTTGTTCTCATCAATAAATTAAACTAATGTAAACTAAAATTGTCATCAATTGCCTTGCCTCTACGCTATGCTACATAACTAAGTAATACATATATTTTAACAATGAAATTATTTTTTGGATCAACTTAATGCAATAATAAAAATATTACTAATTAAAAAATATTTTCACTTATTATTTTTGTGGAAACATTGAACCCTTCAGTATAAATATAAACTATAAAAGCATTATCCACACCGATAACGTTTAATACTTAAATTTTTCCTAAAATCAGAAATATGTGCTTTGACTGAATTAATGATATCATCGATTATTGATAATATAATATCTATTATGATACTCTGTTTGATAGAGAAATATTTGGCCTTATATAGTTTAATTCAGTACGACAAAAGTTGATTTTTTTGCTTGCCACTTTAATATAACAATTCCTTGCAGTCTCCTGTTGATTATAACGTGGTATTCGTAAGAGAACGTCCGTAACGTAACGTGGTATTCTATCATGCTTAAAAATGCTAAACATATTGCTTTCAGTGAACTAGTTCTTCTGAAAATCATTACTGAGTAATCAATAAATACGTACATTGTTTTGTTTATAAAAATGTCGATGATTTTTATATTTATCATTAATATTTTTAGTTTTTGTTTTTAAATAATGGTACAAAGTTTATGCTAAACAGGTGTTAGTTTAAATTACGATTTTTTTCTGTTGTTGATGATTTTATTGTTTTTGGAATTATAATATTTTATTCATTGAAAACGTTCTACCAATATTTTTTTTCTATGAACATGCAACTAAATCTCTCATTGATTTAGTTTTTTCTCTGACAGATTATTTAAAGTCTGAAATCCAAAAATCGGTGATTTCCTCTTTTTTTGCCAATTTTGATTTAAATTAATAAACTTATCTGAAGTACGAAATGTTTGTTTTTTATGTAATTTAACAAAAAATATTTGGACTTAAATCTAAATCTACAATATGTTATTCCAATAAAGCAAATATTTCTAAACCTCAAATTTTAATTTGCAATTTTTCAAAAAGAGGAATATTATTGCATTCCCTCAAGTCATCTATATTATTGTTTTCTCAAATACACAATTATTAAGCGACAATTTATAAAAAATAAATATGAAATAAAGGATATTTAATTGAAATGTTATAAAACATCATGGTTTTGAACTTTGTAAAATTATTATAATAAATACTCCATATTTCAAAAATGTATTAATTCTCCTTAAAATATATGACAGTTCTTAAAGTAGAATTTCTTAAAATAGAACAAAATGTAATTATATAATAAATTCCGAAATAAATATGAAACAATATTGAAATCTAATGATTAAAATATTAAATTTACTTTTTATATTTCATTCTGAGTACAGAATAAAATTATAAAAATTATACTAGATATTTCCCAAAAACCATAAATTCTCTTGATAAAGTATATGATAGCTCTTAAAAATTTTTTGAATATCATTACCATTTTTTAATTATTCAAATCAGCATATGAAGAGATATGTTTAAAAATATTAAAGTATGATTTAATGAAATTATTATGATTATCATGAATACGTTTTTCATAAATACATGATCTTAAAAGGAAATTGTGATTATATAATTAAAAATTAAAGTTCAGTATTAATTTTGTATTACATAAATTATAAGTATATAAATTAATAGTTTAAAGCATGTTTAAATAACTATATGAATTATTGCTACCAGGGAACTACAACTTTCAACTCTTTAAATATAAAGTAAGTTCAAAAACTTTATATATAGTCAACTTAAAGTGAAGTTTACATATAAAAGAGATAAAAATGTCTCTGATATGCTTATATTTTTTACCTGTTTCCACTGGTTGTTGGTCTATTGGGGTAAGTGTACTGCTCAGACCGGAAAGCATATCACCAAAAAAATCCGGCGGAAACTGAAACCCAGGATAATCATTTGGTATACCAGGAGGTGGAGTATCTGCTGGTAATATATTAGGTTTTGGTTGATTATACTGAGGATTATTACCAGTCGGAGTGGCTGGTGTTGGCTTCTTTTTTTTGCGCTTCCTTCCATTAGGTCTTTGGCCAGGATTAAGTCTGCTACCAGGCGGTCTCCTTCTTCTTGGGCGTTTTGGTTGAATTTGGCGCTTAACCCTCAGTAATGAGTCGTCATTTTGAACTTCGATTAGACTAGATTTTGCATCTTGAACCTCTATTTCAATTTCATAATCTTCTTCATTTTCCGGGAGAATATACTCATGATGTGGTATTGTTTCCAAAGAAGATAATTCCAAAATATCTTCATCAGAGCGCTCATCATCATAACTAGCTATTTCTGAAAATTCTTCATCTGATTGGAGAAAGTAATCTGATGGTGTTGCATCAGAGATATATTTAGCTTTTTTCTTAAGATATGCCTTTAATTCATCCTCTTTAATTTTTTGCTCTGAATCTATAATAGTTCCATCTAAAGGGAAAAATATATTGCATTGGTTGCATTCATATACAAGCTATTTTTAAAGGTAAATTCCATTTAATTAAGTAAAATATATAATTTGTAACTGATTGAAATATTTTTGATTGTAAACAAACAAGGATCAAGTTAGTATTAAAAATGAAGGATGCTTAACTCATTTCGTTTAAAAAAGAGAAGGCAAAAATATTTGCAGTAATAATTTATAGTTACAACTTATGTAATAAAAATAGAATTATTATGAAACATTAAAAATTAAATATATATGTATAAACATGTATGTATTTGTACATATACATACATCCAATTGTACTTGTACTGATTTATTTAAATGAAATTGATAGAGTAATATAATTCCTCTGAATGATATAAAAAATTTGTTAGGTTGATAGTTTAATAAAATTAACAATTCTAAATTGCTAAAAAAGTATTTATCGGTGGTTATTAAAATGATAAGAAATATATTTATAAAGAGTTCTTTACTAATATGGTATAAGACCAGACATGGAAACTAAATCCAAGTGCTGAATAATATTTAAAAGGAATATCGTACCAATTTTTATAAATTATACTGAGAGTTCTGTGCGAGACATTTGTAGAGGTTGTCCATTCTAGATCAAAAGCTCTAAAATAGACAATAACGAATCCATTATATTTTGGTATTGGAATTGTGCTGATTAAGGTAAAAATTTCTCATCATCATATTCATCTAGCCATAGTTGGAAAAATCCAGCTGCATGAATACAAATAATATTTTTGGAAATTTTCTTAACTTTCAAAAAACAAAATTTAAAACGAAGATGTATTTCATTTGCTGAAACTTTTCTGTATTTCACTTAGTGATCACTTTCTTCAGAGTTTCGATCGGTCAGCAGAAAACCAGACATGGCTGACAATTCGGTGTTATATTTATCACCATGTTTGATTGTTAGAAGAAGATAATCATGATCATACGCTGTGTAGGTGTCATTTTCACCTGTGTGGGTAAAAGTATAAAAGATGATTAATTTGACTCGGACAATTTTCTTCCACTTACCAATTGATTTGGTTTTGTGGTTGTGGCACCATTGCAAACAGCATTTATGGCACCATTGCAGACAACATTTATGGCACCATTGCAGACAACATTCATGGCACCATTGCAGACAACATCATTAACACTTGTAACAAGTAATTTGGAGATTGTTGATCTGTCATAAAGATTTCGTTTATGAAGGAGGCCTATTGTGTTCATTGAGATTGTTATTATAGGCATCGTCTAATCCAGATTATACTAAGCTCAGTGGTGACTTTAGCTACAGTTGTTTCCTGTATGACATTACAATCCACTTGAATTCCTTTTCCCTCAGCTTCTCTTTCCGTTCACTGTTTAACTTGCCGAGATTTTCTTATTGCATTGTTTGAAGGTATAATAACTTTATGATACCCCTAAAAACTCTTAAAAATGAGATATTTTAATCCTGTTGCTGGGTTTCATAAGTTGATCTCTTTGAAAGTCCCTGAAGTTTGACATTTTACACTTTTGATCAAAATCTATGAAGTATATAACTTCACTAAAGCTACCTCAGAATACAATGATACATATTTTTAATATTAAAATATTAGTGGGTAGTCTTGTCTTATGCTCATGAAGTGAATTCTTAAATGTGTTAATTTTATTTACAAGGTTTCCATTATTTTGAAATTCATTTAGTTAAATCTACAAGTAAACTTAACTAAAAGGAACTTATTCTTTCCCAATTTCTATTTCATGAAATATAAACAAATTATGGGAAATTACACATAAAATTTTTATATATATTTACATAAAATTTTTATATGTTTTTCGAATAGCAGGCATTTGATACAAATTATCCTTCTTCTTTCACACATATCTACATAAAGTAATTTTTTAATAAGAATACAAAGATATTGGAAAATAAGAAACTGTAAATGTTAAGTGGGTAATTGTCTATAGTTTTCATGACCAATAAAGTATTTTCTATATTTCTTAATCAATGCACTTTATTACCTATAAAATAATAATAATTTTATTATAAATGATAATAACTGAAATTTAATAATTTAGAGTCTTTACACTTCAAATTCTCATTAGTTTCAACATTGGTTCTATTAAAAGGAAATTTCAAATACAACATGATTAAAAATTGAGTGCTCAGATGATTATTTATATCGAACTAATGTTTCATATAAATATTATATCAGAATTAGATTATTTGAAAATCATACATACTATTGCTTTCTTTAGATTTGAAAGAGACAGTTTCTTTATCCTCCTTTTTACCTTTACTACTGGGTGAAAGATCTTCGCTGTGTGGAATCTGGCCAGCAACAAAAACATTTTGTTCTAAAATATTCAACTGTCATTAACTACCTTTTACCTTATAATATAAAAACCAGTGCAAATAAAATATAAATAATTAGTATATTCTCCTTAAAATAAAGTTTTTTCATATTTGATAAAAACATTTGAATAGAGTATATTTTTTTATCAAAAAAAATCTCATACATGATGAATGGAAAAATGTAAATTTACTAAGGAGAAACACAATTAGTTTTTAAGAAAAATTTAATTTAAAATATAAATTTGCTTTATTATTATTATTATTATTATTATTTTATTTTTTTAAGTTTTTTGACACTGTATTTAAAGCTCAAAATTTGCTTTACAGCTTTAATAATTTTCAGGTTTAAAAACAATATGGTAAATATAAATATGTTAAAAATGAGTGTAAGTAATTTTATTGTTTTCTTATCATGAATATCAAGTTTCCAAGTCTGATTTTTGAAACCTCTTAAGCGGCATCAGATAATTTCGGGAAACTGTAGGAAGTAAGTTACAGGAAATAAAACATAATTTATAAACAATTTCTGTTATTTATTGTATTCGTTACAATTTAGTTTAAGACTAGACAATAATATTGCACCACTCATAGAATAGAAAAGTTGCCAAAGTCTTCGAGGAAGTTAAACTTCTATTTGTTGGTTCGCAAAATGTATTTTATTTCCCTTTTACCAGCCAAAGAAAATTCAAATGGAGGCATTCCCCTATGATATTCGAATCTCTGATAGTTTTTTTATCGTACTTTTCTTAGTGGTATTCAAAAATACATCTACGCAAAGTTAAGTAATCTGTCATGTAAATATATTTCTCATTTGAAGTTCTATTTATATTTTCTGTTTATTTTTCAAGTTAAAATCTTGAGCAAGCTTCATATACTTTAAATCTCTTATTCACGCTGTTATGAGTACAACAGATGTGGAAATGAAAATTTTCTATTAGAATAATAATTTTTCTTACTTTATTTTATATTATTTCCTGTTATTTTCGCATGTTACTGCTTTATAGTTTTATCATTAATGATATTATCACTCATTCTCAGCAATATAAGAAATGTGTAATAGTACATAAAGAAAATTAAACATCATGACTTTACTGATCCAAATATGAAATGAAAAGAAAAGATAAATACATCCATATGTAAAGTCAAAAGCTACAAATTAATCAACTAAAAAACATCTTAAAAGTAATATTTCAGCTAATCCACTTAATATTTGGAAATTATTCATAAACATCATATTTTTTTGTATAATTGTTAAAGAAATAGTCAATAGAGTTTAAGATATTAAAAAAATAAGGTTATATTTCAGCAAAATATGCTAGAAAAAAGATGAACATTTGAGATGCTGTAATAAAAACATATCCAATCACATCATATTAAATAAACTTAAAACGGCAAAGCTTTTCTTTAGTTAGTAAAGCATGTTGATTGTTTGAATTAGTCTTTCTTTTGTAAAATGGATTTCAGATAATAATTCTTTTTATAAAATAATTTCTAACATAAATTAAAAAAAGAATATTGATGTAAAATTAAAAATGTTTGTTATATATATTAGAAATTTTTTAATTTAAAAATAACAGAATTTAATTTAAATAAGCTTTAATATAATATAAATAGTTCAAATTTCTGGCTTAAGTTTTCATACTATGATTGAATTAACATATGTTATAAGATTATAAGTTAAATTTGTTAAGTTTATTATTCTTGAGCGAATTTATAGGGACATTTTCTGGCATTCCTAACGGGAAGAATTTTATGACGTCATTTTCAACGTATAATATTAATGTCAACAGTGTACGCGTATGATCGCATTTTATTGGACAATAGTTTGTTACGTCATGGATTTAATATATATGCATACTTAAAAATAATTTCGTGACCTCTCTTTCTTTTTTTTATTGATACGCAGTGTCATAAATATGCTCATTTCAAATGTTATTGCACTTAATTTAGATATCTTATTCTGTTCTACTGAAACAATTTAGACCTAATTTTGTTTTTTTCTTCGGAGTATGAAATTTATTTTTGGAATATTAACAATATTTATAACTACATATTTATAATATTTTTAGAATTTCTTGGAATCCTATATTGCTCTTCAAAATATTTTTTGATTATTTCAATTTAAATGAAAAACAAAAATGAATGGTGTTTAATAAAATATTTAATAGAAAACCACTTAAAGCAATAAGTATTTTGGAAAAAATTTTCTCTCACTCTCACACACACAATTCAAAATGTTTTACAAACTTTCTGATACAGAATTTTGAGAAATTTTGATTGGTATGAAAAACACATTACTATTGCCTAAAATGATTTATTTCAAGGTGATATATTTTCTTTTCAACATTATAAAATAAGAAAATAAGCGTCATTGTGTGATTTCACATAAGTCAAGATTATCAGTAAATATTTTCTTCATTATTTGATGTAGATTATTTAAGACATCATTTCGAATGATGTATAAATTATGAATAATAAAATAATTACTTAAAAAAAGAGAAATATATATGACATTCAGTATCGATATTTTAATAAATTTTGAAAAAAATGCATCTGTTGATTAATTTTTAACATGTAGAATTTTACTGAAAATGATAAACTAAACTTTAAAAAAAGTTTGTGCCAACACAAAAAAAAAATGTTTCATCATTAATTTTTCATAAATATGAAATAAAAATAAATATTTTCAAACACGTACAAAAAAATTAAAAAAATTAAAATTAAATTAAATTAAAAGATAAATTAAAAAATTAAAAATTATTATTCATTACTCTCTTGAGATTTATTCAAATTATTATTATTCATTACTCTCTTGAGAAGTTTAATTTTCGTTCAATTTAAGTTGAACTAATTTGATATTATTTTAATTTCTGATATTTTTGTTTTTTAAAAGGGACGAGATTAATTTAGCAAGCTTAAATAAATTTTTATGCTTTAATATATATATAT
>JAPDSC010012495.1:11851-29871 GCA_026290005.1 Latrodectus geometricus | reverse complement strand
AAAACTCAACACATTCTGGTTTCAACTAAATCATGGTAAAAATAAATTTATTAACCGGCTAATAAATCATTAGGGATGCAGGAACATGGAGCTCTCCTGATGATAGTTTCTAAACATTTTAAGAAAAGTATTTGTTGACGCGAATATATGATAAGCTGAAAAAAGAAAATTGCATGTGTATGTTTAATTTAACTCTTGCAGAGAATTTACGGTTAAATAGTCTGTACTCTGATATGCAGTTCATCTATTCTTCTTTTATGTCAGTTGTTAGCATTTGTCATTTCTTGAAATCCAATATAATTTTATCCTGCCAAAGAAATAACATAAAGTAACAAATCTTTAATTAGTATTATTTTTAAGAATTCTTTATGATTCACTTAAATATAGTTTCTAATAATAAGCACAATATTTTGTTAAGCAACAGTTAAAAGAATAATTTCAAACAAATTTCAAATTTTTTCTTTTATTATGAAAATCCACAGAAGATTAAGAGGTAAGAAACATTATAATGATTTTTAAGCAAAGTGTCCTGGGCTTGGTGAATTAGTAAAACTACATTATAATCACATATATCGTGCGTTAATTATTAATTGTGTTTAGAATATGAAATATTCTTCATTTTAATCATAATTGTATAGATATCAGACTAGTTAATGAGTTGGAAATGTTCTGAATTTTAGAATTAGATTTTATGGAACATGAATGATGTTCTCTATCCATGAAATGTAATCTCGAAAAGTAATTCCCTGTGGAATACGAGGTACATTAAAAATAAAAGATGGATTTTTTTTTTTTTGCTTTCTGAAAACAAATCTATTAAGGTGCGTACTGGGGAGTGTTCCTGATTTTTTTCCCCTGTGATGTGGGAAAAGTCCTGGAGTGTGTTCCTTGGTTTTTAGGATTTTTACATCGGGAATCAACATTATACAAATATATTTTCACTTACTGTGTTATTTTCCTATAGAATATTTTTTTTAAATAGAGTAATTTTAATAAAAATGTCTGCATCTAATGGAAATAATTTTTGCTGCAGTAAATCATTTTAATGAAAATATAAGTAAATCTATATAGAAATTATCCTGCTAATTGTTTTAACCATTACACAAAATCACAAGAAAAGTAAAGTTTTCTAACGATGTGTAATATATTTCTCCAGCCTACTGAAAAGTTATATCGGAAAAATTTTTGGAAATGCTAAAATAAGGCTATTTAACTCAATAATAAGATATGTGTATGTCGTATCTTATTTAAAGAGTTACACAGATTTATAAATCGGTATGTGCCCCGTTTTAACGAGTATCTTAAGTGTTTCCCATAGAACTACCATCAAGCAGAATAATTTGATGGTTGTTAATGATTCGACTACATTTATGTAAAAGGAGAAAAAGCTCTTCCTCTCTTCTCTTTTACACAAATCTTGCAAAGACGTTTCTGTCTGACTATGAAAATAAAGTTACCTTCTCAATAACTTCAATGAATAAAATTATATTTTAATAATTCTGAATTAAATATTTTTTACTGGACTCAAGTTATAAAACAACAATGAGTCAATGAAAATACTGTGAAAGTATTATTGCCGATAAATCAGTAATTTCTTTAAAATCAGTTGTCACACACTATAATTTAAACTACTCAAATACATGATTTTCCGATTGTAATTACAAAAATTTAAACAACTATCAGTTTTAAATTTTATGATATTAATTTTATAAGTAATTTTGCAAATCGTGAGTGTTTGCAGACTCATTGGTAAAACTAATATCATAAAGTTCTTTATGTTAAATAGTTTTTTATTATGCTTTAATAAATGTATAATTTTTTATAAATTTTTAATCGATATTGTTCTGTTAACTGGTTGCGAAAATTTATTTATAGTTTTCACTTTACAGCTTTACAGCTTAGCAAACCGAATTGTGATTGTTCATGAAGCATTAGGTATATTGGGAAGTTCCTATACCTACTCAGAATATTCTAGACAGTAAATGTATCTCTACTTATTTCTTTACATATATCTCTTTACATAAAAAGTCAAGTTTTCTGTATTGAATCATTTAAAAAATATTCAAATTTCTCTTAATTAAATATTTTTGCAACTCAACTGACAGGTAAATCAATAGCTTCTAGTATACAAGCAGGAGTTCACCTTTCACTTAATTGCTTGAATAGTACCATAATTGGAAATTTAAACTGTAGTTCACGATTGAATTACACTTTGAAACCCGGTAGAGGACAACCTTTTGATGTGAGGCTGTTGTTAGATATTTTAATATCCACAGAGCATAAATTATCGCCAATAAGAACTTTTCATCTATAATGAGCCATATACACAGTCGCAAGATTGGAATCTTGGAAAATTTCTAAGTATCCATCCCAACAAATATCTGTATGGAGATGCAAAATCTATTAACGTAACTCCTATCATATCTCATATCTATCATATCCTATCAATATCTCCTATTACATACCTGTGGCTAGAATCGTACTTGGTATCTTTTGTTCATCAGAACATATAATCCTTGATATCTTTTGTTATTTTACCACCAAACTGTAATGAACTATTTAAATTAACTTTTATGTTTGACAAAAAATCACAATTATATTAACAAAGGAAAACAAAAATAATATACAGCTGGTGAAAAATTTGCATCTGCGCCAAAAAGAACTATTTTTTTTAAATATCAAAGCACAAAAATGACATTTAGGGACAAATAATAACAAAAGAATACACATTCTACCAATTTCTATGTATTTTTAGAGTTGTTTGAATCTTTAATGTATTGAAATATACATTTTATGCAATGTTGACTAATGTAACTTTTAATAAAATGCTTACAGAATTTTCAAAATGCCTCTGAATTTAAATCATGAACATTTATTTAATTGTTAGTTGTCATTCATTCTTATTACTTTAATAACTATTGAAATTCCTTTTTCATTCAAATATATTTAAAAGTCTCTTATATATTTCTGTAATCAATTTATGAGATTTTTATATTAAAGAACGTTTATTTGAACCACCTGTAAACGGAAGGAAAACTATAATCATAAAATAAAAAGCATTTAAACAAATATTTAACATTTCTTCTTTATTGTGAGAGCAAAATTCTTAGTTTAACAAAATATAACTCTCGTTCCTTTTAAGTTCCGCCAAGTGTAAAGAGAAAATACGATTAGTAAGTGAACTCAGAAATTCTCTTTCGTTCTAAAAATATTTTCTAATGCATCCTTTAATAGAAAATCCAACTCAAAAGTCTGTCACATCCTTAGAAGAGGGACAAACACTCTGTAAAAGCATTACTGGTGACACAACACTGTAATCCATTTTACTGCTTGTCAGAAACAGTAAGTAACGCTTGTGGACAAATGTCATTTGCTGCAATTTTTCTTTGAAAAATGCTTATCCAAGAGTCAGAGTTAAAGAGATTAAAAGAGGTCTTAACTTTATGCTCTTCCCTTGTTATTCTTGTTTTTAGCTTCTTGTAGTATTTAATAAACATCAATGTTTTTCATTAAAAATCTTGAAGAAACAGCGTAAATTTACACAAAAAGTAAAAGAACGGAATATACCTTGCATTTCGTTGTAGCCGGAATTGCTTATGATTTTTAGATTTTGGCAATCATTTTATTTTTTTAAATGAATTTCATATTGCTTTTTCTGCAAAATTCAGTATTAATTTATATCTTTTTTGAGTAACAGGTAAACTATGATTGTAAAAGCTAGTTTAATATTTTGAAATATTCAATAGGATAGAATTTCCTTTTGTAGTTAAACATTGCATAATAATTAATTCTTTTTATTTATTGTAAGCAAATTTTATTACTTTATATAGCTGCTTAAAATTAATAAATGCAGCTTGGTGTAATTTTTGACATAAAAATATATTAATATATTTTATGATATATAACAAAAATATATAAAAAATATTTATTATTAAGTCCTAGATTGAATCATAAAAAAGATCAATTGTTAATAATTTCAGAATTGTCTTTATAATTAAAATTGAAATTTATTAAAATCATATGCAAACCTAACCCTATATATAAGGTATAAAAACAAACTGGTTTGATTATTTAGTTTATATAAACAAATCCAAGCCAAACTTCTCTAGAAACAATTTTACATCAAATTACATACATACAAGGTGTCCATGAATGCCATTTACAAGCTTGGAGTGTTGGTTGAGAACATCGTGAAGAACCATAATTACATAGGAAAGCATATAGCCGACCGAAAGCTATAGGCTAAAGCTATAGGCTCGTAAGTTCAGAAATTGTGGTTTCTTCATTTCAGACGCGGACAGCTTGCAATGAACATGAAACTGGATATTTTTCTCTGGGGATCCGTGAAGAGCCTCGTGTACGACACACCTGTCATTTGTGCAATGGACCTAGTCGCACGTACATACATTGCTGCTACGATTCGTGAAATGCCAGGTGTTTTCGAACATGTCCGTCAATCCATGTCACGTCGGTGTCATGTGTGGATACATGCCAATTGACCCCCCAATTTCAAACACTTCCTCTGAATATCATACTTTTTTATTTATTATTGGTTTTTTGTATAATAAAGCGTTTTACACTTATTTTTGTGTTGGGGATTTACTGTCTTTGTGTCTCCTTATCTCGTTAGAGTTACGTTTACACTCATGCTTTCCTATGTAATTATGGCTCCTCACGATGTTTTCTGTCTCCCTTTCAAGTTTGTACACGGCATTCGGGGAACCCTATATGCTCTGTGCTTCAATTATGAGAATGCTATGCGATTATTGTCATTGTTAAACAGTTTTAGTCCTAATCTGGTGTCATTTAAAAAACATATTGATGAAAGTATTATCAATATTAATATGAGATAAATATAATATAAATGTCATTGCAATTAATAATACAACATTTTTTTTTAAAGTTTTCAATTTTTTGGAAAAGGCAAAAAAATATTATATAATATAATATATATAGAATTGAGGAATATTTGAATATTTTGATAATATATTATTCATTGGCATAAAATGAGTGTACGCATGAAGTAGTTGAATTTAATGGAAATATTAATATCTTCTATATAATATATAAAGAAGGATAAACTATTACTGAAAATTTTCAATAAATTTGCAATTTGCATTATCTTGAATATAGGAACAATATTTGCTAGAACGAAAACGTCAAAACAGTCTATAAAATTTTGAAAAAAATGGATCAATAATTCATGTGATGCTGAAAATCCGCCGCTCACCTTGACTAGTGGTCAGCGTGCTTGACTGAGAATGGGGTGGTCTTGTGATCAAATCCCAGTTCGGGAATGGATGCACTTTCTATTTCTTTCTCTTCTGTCTTTGTCTTTTCCTTGTATGACTATGTTGTGAATGGTTGCCTACCCTATAAATGGGTACCTGTTGCATGTGAGAACTGAGGAAGTGGACTCCACACCAAGTTACGGTCCAATTGGAAAAGTGGAACAGAGCACCCTATATTGTCAGCCTAACTGCCACATGATAACAACAAAAACAAGTTGAAGATCCAACATGACCTTTAGACAGTGAAAACACCTTAAATGTCCAAACAATTGCAACAAATAATCCCATAAATATTTAATTAAGTATAAACATACGTAATTATTAGCGGGTCGTGGAAAAGTTAAATCTTGGCGTAGATATTCACTTAAGAAATGTCACAAATATCACATTTTCAGAACATGACATTCTGAAATTTATACTGAAGTAGAAGGAAATGGGAACTATTGGAAGTGTTTTATGCATTGTTAAACTTTCGGGAGCTCTTGAATCATTACTTGAACTGATTGAATCAAATCACAAAAATTCAGCTTTAGGATGTAAAAAAGAAATACAAATTCATCTTTTTTTACGTGAAACAATGATTATGAGATTATGCAACAGGCATATGCCCATCATAAATGTTCAAATTAAATTTGAAGCAATACAAAAGTCCTTAATATTCATTTAAATTACAACCATGATTAGGCAATTACTACTAACAATTAACGTAACTGTCTGTTAATAAAATGGATTAGTAATCAATAAACACACTTTTATATTACTTTAAGTGGATTTGACACTTTTGTGAACTTATGATGAGTTTTGTGGAACACTTACATTGTGTTTAGAAAAGAATTAGTTAGTCATATTTACTGTTAATTTGCAGTTCTTTTTTTTAGAGCCTTGTTACTAGGTGTGTGAATTTTCATTTATCGCCGGTTCTTGATTTCTCCTAAAAGTGCTTCTGGAACATATTATGTAAGGAAAAATAAAATTTACGATATTATCTTGTACAAGTACAGCATCATTCTAGAATTTCTATTTCAAAAATTCTATTATCAAACAGAAAGGAATGTCTAAAATAAAAAAATATGGACAAGAAATATTTAAATATCAATTTATGTCTTGAAACAGGGAGCACTATTATGCAACTTTGGTCTAATTTTCAATAGTTGATGACCACGTATATTCTTATCACATAGATATTATATATTATAATAGCACAGGCAAATGTATTAATGAATGATAACATTTTTTAGTGCGCTATTCGTTCAGTTAATGAGTGTACTTTAACAACTTACTTTAACATTATTGTATTGCTGAACTAAGGAAAATATTGTTAGAAATACTTATAACGATCTGAACGATGACAATGCTAATTAAATCTACCAAAGTGACAATTTAAATACAAGCAAAAAAAATAAATTCCTCAAGCATTATACATGTTTTTGTAATCAAAAATATTTGAATTTCGGTCTTACTTTTAATTTAGAATTTTTTGCTCCAACTCTTCATAGGAAGTCATTTAAAGTTATTTGTTTTTTTTTTAAATTTTCTTTGTGAATACAATTTGTCAATCAATATCTAAGACGTTTTTAATTAACATAATTAGTTTAACCATGCTCAAGATATAACAGACAATAACAGTGACTCTTGTGAAGATCATTCACTTTTTGATAATGAAGCGTATTTAATTTTTTATGATATTTTTATACATACATAAACTTGTTAACGTATATGTTATAAATACCAGAATGCACCAATTTAACAAAAGAATATCTTATGTCATCCATGTTTTGACATCCACTATAGTACAGACTGAGAAACAACATGTGTGTTTCAAAAAATATATATTTCAAAACATAACTAAAATAAATAAATTTTTTCCCGAATCTTACAATTTTCACAAAAAAATTCTAAAAAAAATGTTTTTTCTCTTTTCTTGCTTTAAAAAAGTCAAAAAGTCAAAAAAAAAAAAAATCACTCTAATAAACGAAATTTTAAGTGCTTTAAGGATTTTTAAAAGAAAATGATTTTGAAATTCGACATTGAAAATAATTTTCTACACTCTCGATACATTAATTTGCTTCATGTTCATCTAAGTTAATTTGTAAATGTCTAACAAAATTTATATCTAACAAGATTTGTGCAATATTTTTACTTAATACTTATTACCTAAACAATCCCTTGTGATTTTGTAGCTCTCTGATTTCATTTGTGTAAATAACGAGGGTAAATTAAATAGTAAAATAGTATGTTTACTTTGTACAAGCCTTACAATTTGCATTTATCTGCACACAAATAAGAATATTTATTCACCGTTATTGAAATGAAAGAAAAGATTTTCCAAATTATTTTGGAAAACCAAAATTTACAATGAAAGGAATAATAATGTTCATTATTCAAAAAATGTCAAATTTAAGAAATCAATACTTTTTCAAATAGTGAATACAATTATTCTTTTGATTTATACAACCAATGAATTAAAATTTATAACTAAATTACATATATTATCTAAAAGAATTTAATTTCTGAAATTAAATATTTTTATTACATTATTTGAACAAAGTTATATTTGTTGTATTAAAATTTTTTATACTATTATTACTTCATTAAATAAATTAAGGTGCTGTTAGAAAGTAAAAAGCATAATTGATAAATTATCATCAAGAAATTTTCTTAAACTGAAGTTATTTATTTGAATATATGATATTGTGATTTTACATCTAAATAATAGAAATGACTTCAAAATCAAACCACTTCAAATTGATTAGCATAAAAATAACTCTATAGATATTAATGTAAATTTGTTTTTTTGTTCAATGGTCACTTTTTTTCACTTGAAGTTACTTTCTACTTGAAGTTAACTGCTGAGTGAATTTCTAGCGTTTAGAATAGTTTTAATACTTATAAAAATGAATAATTAAGCGAATTGACTCGTATATGAATTCCTATCATTAGTTTTAAATGATCATCTTTTCATAAAACGGTTAATATTGTAATGTTCTCTTATGTATTTTTTTTTTTTTAAACAGCGATTTGTTACCTAGATAAACAAGACCAAATTCTAGAATTTTATTGATATCGTAAACTCAAAAATATTGATAATCATTTTTTAGCTAACAAAAGTTGGCGCATGCATTCTAAATAACGAAAAATTAAAAGCTGGTTCTTAATTGTACATTATTTGCAAGGAAAGCCAACCAAATATTCATGATTGGTAGTTCCTCAACGTTAATAGTGCCATCTGTGTATACACACTCCAAAAGTCGTTGCTATTAGCTACAAATCTTTTCAAATAAGACCTTGGCTGAAAAAGAGACAAAGTTGTGCTTTCTGTGTCCGGATAGACAGGTTCTGGCGACATCCTATCGTAACGGACATCAGACGCTCCAGACTTGCTTCACCTGTAGTAGTCAGAACTCCCACTGTGAGAAGCTCATTTTTCTTGGATGTCATGCGCCATAGAGTCTTATGTCATGCTGTGTTTCCAAAAGGACATACTTCACGTTCGAATACTTTCCTCTTTTTCAGTGATCATTTTTACTGCGATGTTAAATATTGGTGACGTTGTGACATCTTTTGCATAGATTTGAATTAACCTTTTTAAGTAGTTGACATGTACAGGACATGTTGTTTTTTCTCTTTCCAAAATCTCACGACATATACATTACGTAGAAAAATACGTATATCTGTTTATTTGATTTTCTCTAGAGAATTGGCTAACATGCATATTTTTATTTTTCTGAATATATTTTGCTGTTTTTAAGATTTTAAAACAACTTTTGATGTTATGACATACTTTTTATAAAGACGGTTTTATATTAAAAAAGTTTACTAATTTGATTTTTTTTACAACTAAGCCACCGAAGGCCAGTGTAAGATATATTAGTGGCTCATGCTTAATTTACATTTCTGAAGAACTTTAATAGTTAGAAAACTGTATTCACGTGCCCCAAGGGAAGGTATCTGGAAAATTCCCAAGCATCCACCCCAACAGATATATATCAGAATTAAGCATTCACCTCCAGTAACTAAGATAGAGCTCAGGACCTTACACTCCGAAAAGTGTTAGTCAAATCGATGGTCTAGGATAATTGATTGGTCTGTGTTTGTTAGTCAATGGACATTTTTTGAATATAAGGACTAGATAGTTCAAGACCTACAGTTTGAAGAGGATTCCAAACTACTACGAACAATTAATCCCAATCGTAATCAAACGCATGAACAATTGAAATAAAGACAAGACAGCTTATTATTCGGCACCAATGAGGCTTACTTTAATAAGATTTGACGAATGGATATGTGAATTTAATTAGTTTTTGTGAACTAAAAAAAAAAAAAAATCATATATATTTTCTTAAAAAAATTAACTATATATATAAAAATTATTTTTCTAAATTCGTTCGAGGATCTACAATTTTATTAATATAACTAGAAATAATAATGCCTTCTTTTTATTATTAATTCATTATTCATTCGTACGTTGAATAGCATATCTAATTAAAGTTTTTCATAAATGTTTTTATTTTTCACACAAAATTCTTTCATTCTAAGTATTTTTACTATTACAGATTTAATAATAAGGTCATTTTAAAAAGAAAACATGTAGTGTGTGTGTGTGTTGGCTGTAACAGAAAAAATGTTCTATATATATAACTAATGGCAATATAAGAAAATGTTCATTGCGCATAATAATTAAATATTAAATCAGCATAATGAATTTTTTTTTAAAAAATGGTAATTCTGTGTGGGCATTTCTGATAGTTAGGTAACAAACCTAATTATATTTTACCAGTCTGTTAAGCAATAAAAGAACATAAAGTCAAATTTCTCGGGAAGCTCGGGATTGCCAGATTAATATACAAACTAACTATATTTTTGTTACAAGTTGCTTCTTAAATAAATTCAACCAATAACAATTCTGCTTTAAATTAAATTAATTCTTAGACTAAACTGAGAAATTCTGTTGCAAAAGAAATATATCTATTTTTATACTGACTCCAAATTATTGTAATCACTAATATTTCTAAAATAATCTGTAAATATAAAACTACATTCTTAAATTTCTCAAACTGATAAATATTTTCAGTAATTAAGGAAAATTAGTTGAAGTTTTTAAAAAAATAAAATTAATTAATATTCAGTTACAATTATGCAAATTATATAATATAAATTATTCAATAAATTTTAAATTAATAAATTATCCAATTCTAATTATTCTGTATAACGATCCACATTAAAAATAAACTTTTCAAATAATTCAAAACTTGTAAAATTACAGATAGTGTTAAGAAAAATCCTCATAACTCAGATTTACTTATTTCGAAGATCTTATTGTTGTACATTATTTGCACTTTATTTAAGAACATTTTAGTAAAAGAATTAGAAAAAGAGCATTTATTTTTGAAAACCATATATTTTTGAACAAATTTATTAAATAAAATATAAAGGATTAAATTAAACCATTAAAGCACACACACACATATATACATGCTTTAATGATTAAATTTTACTGAGTGATTCTAAATTGTTTTAACAAATTAAGATGATATCTATATCCTAATGATCAATTAGGAGGTAGACACTATGAGGTAGAAAAAGAGAGTATTTGATTTCCAACCTGAACTTAGCACAGTTACGGGAAAGCGAATCGAACAATACAAAAAGTAGCAAAATCAGATTTATTTTTTAGTGGTAAACTTACAGCAAACGCTCAAAATATCAACCACGTGTGTTGAACCTCGATGAGGCAAAACCACATGTCTGACACGGCCAATTCCTTGTGTGGGACAGGTGACATTCAATAAGCTACACAAATCGTGAAATATAGTAGACCTCCTGTAAGCCATGTCTTCTCATAAGCCAAATATTTCTCTCGATATGAAACACAACAGTTCGCAACAAACTGAAAGAACTTGTTCTAAGAAGTTACGATATGTGGTGCATGCCAAATGATCTAAAGGCCATTAGGTAATCAACAAAGATATATGCCGAGACGTTGTTGATAAATTTCTGCTGATTTTTACGAAAGAAAACGTGGTGGGGATTACTGTCAGATCAATCATGTTTATTGTGTATGTTGATAATGCCTTCTCTAATTGAACGATGCCTCTATACAAAAAATGCTAATACAGAAAATTGTAGATCGTTAACCTTACTGACTTAATTTACTTTCACCTATTTATTCTTCATCCAATGCAGAAAATGTGGGTGGCAGGAATAATTAACTGCGTGCAAAGATCGCACTTTTGGCATATGGCATGGATGCATGGGTTGCTGGTGTAAAAAACGCCACTCCAGTGATTGTGATATACCTATTTGGCATTCCACCTCTCACATAATTGTGAAATTAGCTGCTTCAAATTTAGTCAAACTCGCTCTTTTCATCTGACGTTTCTGTATTTCGTGAACGTAATGCTTTGATGTATGAGATGCAAACGAACCGATTTCTCTCTGTCCTCGATCAAGGATGACTTGAAATACGAAGGGTTTGAAACTGCTTTTCTTACAATCTTCATTCTTTCAGCCTATTCCCTTTTGCTTCATCGTGTGTAAATACATATTTGTTAATTTATTGAACGAGCACTCCTTTTTTTCATTATAAAAAGTTTCGAACAATGTTATCTACATTATACGCAACTCAATGACATTTGGCAATATTTTTCTAGGCTTTCTCCAAAACAAACTGAGAGAAAAAAAACTTCTTCTCGATGGGAACTTGCACATGGTAAATTCTTGATAATCTTAGAAGATGTACTTCGTGGGCAGGCATAAAATGACATCAGAGGTGATGAGTTGTATTGCTTGATCAAACAGGATCCGTTTTTAATCCCAGAAAATATATTAGGACATTGACAAGTACAAAGAACATTGAATATACAAGGTATCCAATGGGAATTAACTTCGTTGATAGAACGATGGTAAAAGAGAATGAAATCCGCTTCAATCATCAAAACTCCTTGGTTATTCTATAATACATTTTTACTTTTCTCTTTTCTGTCTCTCAGAGTTAAATGTATGTGAATAACCTATATATATATATATATATATATATATATATATATATAAACTATTACTAACCACACACAGGTAATGTTATAAGGGATATTAAAGATATTCAATAATAATCTTTGGTTTTTTAACTACACATTTTAAGCTGGCACACATATTTTGTGACATTCCAAATAACTTTTAATTACGAGTTCCAGGAGTTTTTTCAACAGTGACGATACTTTAAATAATAAAAAGTTAAGTGGCGCCTACCCTGCCTAGTGGTCAGCATACTTGATTGCGGATGGGGAGGACTTGGGTTTGAATCCCAGGTCGGGCATGGATGTACTTTCTCTCTCTCTTGTCTTTGTCCTTTCCTTGAGTGAATGGTTGCCTACCCTGTAAACTGGTACCATAACATGTGTGTACTGAAGTAGTAGGACTTAAAAAAAGTAGAGCAGCGCACCCCATATTGCCAGCCTGGCTGGCACAACATAAAAAGATAAGTATGTCTTGTAGAAATTCGCATTTACTTTATTCTTAATAAATATAACATTTTTTAAAATTCTTAAGCAATTCTTAATTACATGTTAGCATTTATAATTTCGTAAATTATTTTTAAAATGAATTAAATATGCAAAAATACATTCAAATATACAACTAAAACCTTGAGTTTATTTCATTGTGAAGCAAAAAATCAAAATGAGAATCTTTTGAGAAAAATAAGAAAGAAAGAAAACAAATATAATATTAAATGATTAGAAAAAATGAAGATAATTTAAATTGATGGAATGCTATATGTTGTCAAAACTCCACTAGTTTAGTAAATTTTTTTATCTATTTATTTGAATATTGTACAGCAGAAAAAACATTAGAAAAAAAAACAATATTTTTTAAAATGTTTGATTATTAAATTAATCAGAATCTTTCTTGATCCCTAATGTGCTTGTTCATTAAAAATTGATTTTGTATTTGAATTCAAGTCACTCTCAAAATCTTTTCTTTTCCGTGTTTTACAACTTTTCTGCTTTATATTGTGCTCTTATCGCAAAATATTCAATTCAGCGGAATTTGTGATTCTTAAGGATGAAACAGAATGATCAAGATATTTCATTAATTTCTAGAAAGAATATTTGTCTTATACTGTACATAAATCTTATCTTATATTTTATGCATAGACTTGTATATAAGTTGTATTGTTTCTCTATTTTTATTTTGTAATTTAACTTCATTAATTTCTGAATACTTAATTTTACAATTTTTTTGGTTATTCCATCATTTTGCATTTTTATTAATTAACTTCCTTTTAAATTTCTTCATTTTTAATCAAAAATTTTCAAGCGATTTATTGCCTTAGGTTAAATTAATTAATTTACTTAAATCTAATTTGTGATAATCTAAACTATTTGAACATATTAAGAAACAATTAATCCTAATTTCAGTGATTAATTTTCTATCTGAAAAGTAACGAATTTGATGCTTGTCAGCCATAGAACTTCATTTGAAATTTTTTTTTCATTAAATATTTAGTTGATAAAATGTTGATTTTGCTTGAAATTTTAACGAAAAGGATCTCTTTTCTGCTGTTGACATCTTTTTTTTTGCCTGTAGTACAATTTTTTTCTAACTTTTGGATTTCTTAGGGAACTTAATTGTGTAGAATTCCGTTCTTTGGTTCCCAGTAGTATATTCAATGGTATAAATTTTGCAAACTTGAATTCCAATGTACTCGTAAATAATTTAAGAATATTATCTATGTTGTTTATGGTGGAGGGGGCAATAGAACAAATATAAAAATTGAACTTTTGTTCAATGAAGATACTTTGTTTAGTTTCTCAGTTAATTGAATTGAGAATTATGTTAAGTCCATAGTTAATGCCATTATGAAGGGCAGTTATTTTATTTGTAGAATATAGTGTAACATTTTTTGAAATAATAACCTTATACAGGATTAAGTCTTGAAAAAGTTTCAAGATTCAGAATAGAATAATTTACTCTAATAATTTGAAGTAGTTTCTAAACTTAATCAACAATATCTCTGTTAGTGACATATATTTTTTATGACAAAAGGATTTAGTTCTATTCCGACTCACAAATATCATCAATCTAAAATATGGCATACAGGATATTTCTCTTGGTTCATTTTCTGGTTCGTTTAAATATTAAAGAGAACTGTACCCATATAAATGAAACCTCATTATTTGAGACTAATTTAAAATTATAACAATGTCTGATTAGGTTTGGTTATTGTGAGGTTTTTAACAGCCTATTTATACCAACAAAAACTGTTAAATATGACCAACCATTCCCTAATTTTGGATTCCGGTCAAATGATAAAGTCGAAACCTAAAATTATGTCCTTTTTCAATGCACCTATCAAAATGTGGCCCTACTTTTAATACACCAATAAAAATTATGTCTTTTTTCAATATATAGGAACCAAAAGAACTTTTTATATACATAGTCTCTTTCAGTACAAAAATCTTTAAATTTATAGATCTGTCACCAAACCTGCTACTAATTCGTTACAATAGACGTATTTTTCCCATCAGGCAACTGCAACAGAATTCATAGTACATTTAAAGTCAGACCTTTGATCGATGACATTTGTATTAAGTTCTTGTAACATAAACTATAAAGAAACAAATAGAAGACATGGTTTAATTAATCATAAATATTTAACTTAAAAGATAAATACAATTTATTTTTACCAAAATAATAAAAGCAATTAATAACTATAGAAATGAATTTTACATTAAGCGTTTTGTCGAGGAAATTGGATGTTTGATAATTTAAAGATAATACAAGTTATTATAAAGAGATTAGAAAGAGTTTGTTAAACTTAATAGATGGTACGATAAAGCTACATTGATATGTTAAGCCCTTTTCTAGCAATCAACTAAATTTTACAGATAATTATCGTCGATGAATGATGACATCGAATGAAATAGATTTATTCATCATTTGAGTAAAATTATGATTATTAGTTTGCATTGTTTTAAATTATAAAATATTTAAACACGCAAGGCGCTACACGCAAGCATTGTCTAATTTTCTCTTAAGAAGTATTAAAATATTTCTTGCTTTTTATATGCATGCTATTAAGGATTTGAGACATTATCATGATAAGAATGCTTATCTGTTTAATACTAATACTATCATCACAATTTAAAAAAGAGTGTAAAGCATTTTGGTTCCTAAAGCAAATTATTTATCAGCTTCATTTCAGAAACATAAGATGAATTCCATTACAGCTCTAAATATGCATTGAAATCTCAAAGAACCTGAAATATCAAGATATAATCAAAAATACCATTTACTATATTAAATTACATTTAATTAAAATTTGAACACAGTTTATGCTCAGTTTTAGGTAAAGGATAAGACCCTAAACCAATAATTTATTTTAGGAATTTCTCTAAAATGATTTGGTAATTTTAAGAATAAAATGTAACTGACTTTCACGTCAGTCATATTCAAAAACATTACACTTAAAATACTATTCGCAAATAATGAGAGATTCGTGCTTGAATATTGATTGAAAATAAGCTTAATCCAATAAATGCACCTGTTGTTTCTGAGTAAAGATAAATTTCATGTGAACAGATACTAAAACATTCTTAATAACGAGTGCTAAGAAAGCTTTTGTGGCGGGTAAGCACAAAAAAAATACACAAATGTTTAGAAGATCGTTAGTAATCAGAAAAATATAAAAATGAAGAGTGCATATCCGGAAAAATTTAGAGATTTTAAGATGTCATAAGCCGATATCTATATATTAAACAGAGACTAATGAAACTACATTTGTTCATGCCAGGGCAAAAATGTACACACGATTCGTTGTTATATAACTATATTCGATAATCATAGTGGTGATTCATTATAATGTAATAATGAATATTACATTAGTTCGGGAATTAATTTGAATTCTTTTCCTATTTATTGCAAACAAATTCATTATTACTAGTTTTGCATTTGGTTTTTATACATAGACTGTAATTAGTTTCAATTCTATTTTTGTTAAACGAGAAGTGATAGATACTTGTTTCTGCTTTCAGTTGCATATATGATGGAATAGGTGCTTTAGCGTTTTCCCCCTTTTTTGCATTCCTTTTTGGTGTTTTTCCTGTTTTGCCATGTGAACATGATAATTACTCTCATATGGTAATATGGGGTGAATGTTCAAGGTTTTATAACAGCTATTACTACGCAGTATTTCCTATGTTAAGAAAATATGCAAATAATAAGCATGTTATGTAACAGGATATGGGTAAAAACGTTGTTGCTTGAAGTTTTCTAAAATATTCATTGGTTTATTTTATGAAAATATTTTTTCTAAAAGTTGTCTTAAAATTAATGGTAAAGTATAGCTTTGTCGTATGTTTTCACTGTGCATGCAATGTCTTATGGGATTGAAAAAAAATGAAATACGACTACAATACATATTATATAATCAGAAAAGGAAAATAAATGATAGATACTTAAGTATTTCTTAACATTAAGAAAAATTGCATATTAATTTGAAGCATGATTTTCCCAGTAGAAATAAACTGAGAAAAAAAGTCTTGAATAAAAACCATAAAGTAAATGATGAAAGTTTCCAAGGTATACACACCCCATTTGGTTTCCATAAGTCAGACCATTCTTTTCAACTCACTTTGTTTTTCTTTCCAGAGTACCAAAAAAATAAACAAAAAAAATGTTGAGTAAATGAATAGATGATTGGCGAGCGTGTAGGTTATCGGTGCGCAATCAAGGTATGAGCCGGCACAGGTAAATTTCGCATTCAAGTCCAGGGGGCGCCTTCAGATTTTGACAGATACCTGCCGGGGAGGGGAGACTTCTTTCAAAACCGGACGAGCGTGAGAGTCGTTAGGACATCCCCCGACCGGCGCTCTTCTCTCTCCTTCGAGACACGTGCACAGCCAAACATCGCTCCACCGCTACAACTTTTTTGTTTATTTAATAATTAAATACACTTGCACAGACGCTTGAAGATGTGTAGGCGTAATGCACAAGTTTCTCCAGTACCTGCAAAGGTGAGAACGTTTCGTTTTATTTCGGAGGAAATATTTCTTTGGGACAGACTTGAAATGGAAACTCGATACTGTAATATTCAGATCTGAGTTGTTTTTTTAAAGAAAATTTTTGCAAAATAAGTTTTATACATTTTTATTATTTCAAGATAATAATAAATTCAATGTAAAGTTGATTTGATTTTAACTTTTAAAATTTATTTTTCATTCATGTTTATTTGATCCAAAGATTACGTTATAAAAGATTTTGGTTACAATTTAGTTTTAAGATATTTTAATTGAAAATATATTACTTTTAAAAATCCTAATAAAATATAAATATGACTATATTTTATCCTATAACTATTTTAAGAGCTATTATTTTTCCACAGCATATCCTTATAGAGAACAAATAAATCTATTAATATACTTAAACATATGAATATGTTCACGAAAATGTTAAATCTTAACATAAAAGACAGAACATAATCGAAAATATGACATCAGTATAGAAATGACCATATGAGCGCAAAAACATTCTATTAAAATTTCATTTCTTTAATCTTATTTTATATAGAATATTTTTTCGAAATTAGCATTAAAAATATTAAATACGAATAAATATTCAAAATATAATTTCAGTTCATTTTAATACGAAATTTGAAACGCATAAGTTTAGACATATAAGTAAAAAATCGCTATTATTAGCCAGAATACTAAGAAAAATTTTTTACAATTTTAT
>JAPDSC010012493.1:3504-13963 GCA_026290005.1 Latrodectus geometricus | reverse complement strand
TTTTAAAATCGTTACAAGTGTGGTGCAGCAAAAAAAAAAAAAAAAAAAAAAAAAAAGGTTGAAAATCACTTGATTAGCGTGTTTCCATTATTTTATCAGGTTGCCATAAATCTGTTGACCAAAACTATAAAAATATAAAAGAAATTTTCCGTTTATAAAAATAATTCTAAAAAAAGAAAAAAGAATATGTTTTTTGGCTATGATTACTGTTTCATTACAATTAATAAAAAAAAATTTGGTCAAATAAAACTGAATTAACTCGATAAGTTTGTTTTGCTTTCTCGCTCTGTGGTATTTCTGTAACCACGAGGACTAATTCAACGAAAGCCATAACAAGCACCGCTTTCTGAGTAGAAGTCGAACCAACAATCTTTCGAAGTCAAGATCAGAGCTCCAATTGTTCAGCTGTCATTTTTGTAATTAATTTGACGGATGTATGTGCAGAAATACAAAAATTAAACAAGAGATCTGCTTCCGCTTTATTTATTTTTATGATTTACTCCATTCATTGTAATGAATAATATTTACACAAATGAAATTTTGACCTTTACTTTTCGATAACCTCCTATTTTAGTACTTATTTGAAAAATCTTTTAAGCAAAGTTTAACTCAAAATACATGGAATAAATGGCAATAAATAATATATTAAAGTAAAAAATTAGAAAAGACATTGAAAAATCAGAGAAACAAATTAAAATTTGAAGATCACATTAGTGAAATTTATCAATACATGTCTTGTTTCAAATCCTTGATACTGAAGATGTTTATATTTTTGAAATTTCTATTTCTAAAAAGCAAAAAATATTGTATATGAATGAAATTGTGTACATAACTTGTGAACATAAACCTAATTAGTCTGGAATCTAGAGCTCAAATTGAATTCTCAACCACTACAATCAAACAAGCTTTAAATGAGATAGGAGCCCACAAACTTTTGAACCAATGGACACATTGTCAATATGACCTCAAAAGCTGTTGCAATTAATTAATGAAGAGCTGTTATTATTCTTCAAGGAGAACTTTTATACTAAACCTTTAATTCAAGATTTGGATTATCTGTTGAAAAAATAGTTAGGAGCTTTTCATAAAACATTTGTATTCATAAAGGGAACTCCTAAAATAAACTTTTAAATCAACATTTGCATTATCTGTTGTAGAAAATAGTTAAAAGCCCTCCATAAAACAGCAGCTATCCATTAGAAATAGGTTGTTTTGATGTAATCAGTACAGTCTTAACAACAACATAAGGAAATAGGTCTAGTAACCATTTTAAGTTTCTTCAGAAAGACATACAATATTGATTAACATGTATTTTATTGAAAGTTGAACAGACCAACTGGATGTAAAAGCTAAAGCTGAGAGCTATAAAATTTAGGGTGTATTTTGAAGACAATACATTTATATAAAAAAAAGATCTCATAAGATCTTATATTTAATAAGATCCTTGGTGTTAAATGAAATTTTTATGAAGGGGCATGGAGTTTTATCAATGTATTTTTCAAGAAAGCCTTACAAGTCCTTTAAAATGCTTCAGATTACAAAACTTATATAATTTTCGAGAATCATGTAACCAATTAGAATATACGATTATAAATATGATTAACAAGTATAGAAGGTTTCTTCAAGACATTACTTGTTTTAAAATAAAATTGAAAAAACTTATTAACATAAGTTATTTTAATTTCAATTAATAGCTATTAACTGAAATAATTAAATAACTTATTAAATTAAAAATATCAGCAATATTACATACTGTTTATAATAATTTTTAACTTTTATAGAAATTTAAATTATTCTGAAATTATTAAAGTAAGAGAGAGGAAAGGGAGTAATTTAATAAAGAATTATAAAAACCAACTTCATGTGCATATTATTTAAATGATAACAAAGCATGAAGATAACCATAAAAGATATTTTAGATAAAGGAATAAGAGAAAAGATTTCTAATCATACAAATACTTTTAAAAATATCCATTCAGAACTTAAGTACTTCATATTGTTAATTATTATAACTCAGTGATTAACTCCGAAAAAGTAAAAAATAATAGCACTTACAATTTTATTCTTGTTATTGCGGGAAAATCTGTCCTGTAACTGACGTATAGTGGAGCGAGCAGGATATCTTATTTTAAAAACAAGCGCTCGTAACAACAGAGGAAATCCGATTAGTCAATTCTATTTCAGTCTGCTTCTTTGCGGAAGGAAACAAATCATAGATTTCTCACTTTCAGAAATTGATGGCGAAAATAGTATTTATCATGTAATCTACAAAAATGTGTCGCTATATTATAACACCAAGTACATACTCAAAAATCTTTTTGTATAAAAAAATCTGTATTAAACCAGTATTTTGTTAATCTAGTTTTGCTGACAATATAATAGTTTCACTTGTATGCCTGTTTTCTTGTCTAGTTTACTGGGGAGTATTTTTTCTTGAGGTGTTTCACAGTGGACTATCGGGCATTGTTTGGTTTACTTCGGGAGTATCTCTAAGACTACTGTTTGCACACAAAGACCAATTAGTCTAGAACCTATGATATAAAAACAATTCGAAACCGCTACACGTATCAACGTTTAGTGCTCATCGTGTCTTAGCGGAAAGACACAGTTCATTAGAGCGGAGGTTCAATCTCAATCACAGTTGAATCATGAGAGATTGCTATTTTACTTTCTGCGTAATATTTATAGGGATGGGCACTTGGGTGTTTTCCGAGTTTTCTCCCTTATTATACTTGAATACGGTCCACTATTTATAAAATATCCTCACGATATGTAAATTAATTGGTGCATATTAAGATGCCATGCAACAGCTTTAGGCCGTTAGACTGTCCACTACGCAATCTTAAAAGCACCAACTTCCGAAGTGGGATATGAACTCTCGTGATGCTGAAGTTTAGGCCAAAGCACTAGCTTGACTGTCGATAGCTCAAAACACATGTATAAATGTATTGAAAGACATTGCCTGTAATTTTTAGCCAAAAATAAGTAAAGAAATTGGCACTTGAACTTGCAACTTCCAAACTAAATTTCGACAATAGATCAACGATTGGGCATAAGACAGTGAGTACTCGATGGATATAGACCCAAACAACACGAAGAAATTTTACAAAGAAAGAGAATCGAATTCGTTACCTTCGATTCGTGAAAACAATGAATTTGCGAATGAGGTTATTATGATATTGTGCAACGGTTTTAAAAAGACTATGAATGGATTTTAATACTTTAATACATAACTTTCTTTCAACCACTCTATCATCTGACCACAATCCAATATGCCAATGAGGTATAAATATTAGTAATTAACTTATGCGTCAAATGGTCAAAAGTTTTGCACAGAACGATTAACAGGAACGGAAACAAAACCTTAACCTTTGTATCCTTAAATGGATTACGAATCACTACAAACATTTAAACCCAAGGTAAGAATTGAATGCACTCACTATCTGTTGCACTGAGAGCCAGAACACATTCAGCTATCAAGAAAAACAAGGAAAATGGGAAGTGTATGTTAAACCAAAGAACACTTTTAATTCTGATATCTAGAAATAATATCTTCTCTCCTAAGGATCTCGAAACATAGAGTGCACAATAATATTATAAGTAGATCAAATGAAATTTTAACAAATTATTACTATAGATTATATAATATGTTAATAGTTATTATGATGAACATATAAATTATTATTTAGATGTAATCTAATGAGAAAATTAAAAGTGTTAAACTTTAAACGATTTGGTAAATATATAACAGAGATAAGTATATATTTAAACACATTTGGGGGAAAAGAAATCCATTATTTTTATGGTAACTTCAAAGCTTCGTTTAATATGATTCGGATTCGCTCTTTGTTTATGAAGTTTAAAACTGTCTTTTGGTCGATCTTTATCTTCCATATGATGTTGCGACTGATCAACATTGATCACTTCAGTGATTTCATCGACATTTTCAACGATGGACCTACCTGTATAAAGTACATTTTGAACATGAAATATACTGAAACTAGATCAACTAAACCGAAATTTCACATAATTGGTTGTTAACTGTATCAAAACCATAAACGCCATCCATAGTTTCAGCCTCCTGACTTGCAATTTCATCTTTATCAAAGAAAAATTAAAATGTATTAAACTTTTTCTTTGTTGACTTCCATTTTTAACATCCTGTAACTCACAACTGAATCTAGAAATTGGAAGTAAGTAAAAAAAAATATTTTTTTCCTGTGCAAAACGTCATTTTTTCAACAAGTATAAATCTGAAATTGTTTGGCCGATATTTTACGAGATATTGATCACAGTAACTCTCCCCTCAAATAATAATGGATTCCTTTTTCCCTTACCTAATATTTATGATAATTAGCACAAAATGAAATGTTATGAAAAGATCACAAATTTTGTAAAATATACAAAATTTGTAATCGTATCTATTGATGACCGTAGATCAAATTTTCATAACGGCTACCCACACCATTACACCAAGACTTTTGTCAAGGAAGCTGTAGTATTTTAAAAATACGCACAGCAGATTTTATCTTTTTACTTTAGTATTTGGAAATATGTTTATATCTAACATCTCTTTAGCTGAAATAAACGTTAAAGATTTTTTTTTGCAATATCTCTTCGTTTGGTTGTCTCTGATTATCAATGTCATTAAACATAGCTCTTCTCGTCGTTTAGAAATATTCATCTCGTAGTTTTGAAGCAATTTCAAGTAACAAGGTCAAAATCTGACTTAATACAGTCCCCTCAATGCATCATTACGCTGATAAATTTTATTGAACTCCGTGGTGTGTTTAGTCTTTCTCAGTACGATAGTTTTTAGTTGGGTCAAAAATCTATCACTGGTTTTGACAACGCATTGTGAATTGAATAAAATTGATGCAGAGCATTTTAAGATAAACCGCGTAATTGCCTTTCTGGAGAACCTTTCATAGATGGTAGACCTTATTCATGCGTTAGGGAGAAAACCCGAAAAACTTCCAAGCACTCAATCCGACAAACAGATGCAGAAAAGGCAGAAGTGCAATATCCATCTCCCATTGTTCAACGGCAGCTGGGATCAAATCTAAAACCTCATACTCCGAAGAGCGATGTTTCCCCATTAGGACACAATGAGCTTTAAAGGCACATAAAGGTTTTTATAACGTGTAGTGGACACCCTAACAGTCTAGAGCTGTTATGAAGCATTTTAAAGAACCAACTGACATTGGTTATAAAAAATTGCATCTCTCGTCAAACAAACCTCATTTATTTACTTTGAATATCTAGAAAATTGGTTATGACGTCATTCAATCCCACTAGTTTATAAAATTACCAATTTATAAAATTACCAATTTATAAAATATAGTAATATTATTATTACCATATAGCTAAAAAATTTACCGATTAAAAATTTTATTAAATATGTTTTCAACTTAATTCTTTAATATAAATGTTATAAATAATAAATGACATGTAGGAAATGGTTTTACAAAATATATAAGTGCAGTATTGTTTCTCTGGATAACGAGAAGGAATTTTTTAACATGAGGCCAGTCTCTTACAAAATATCCTACAGTATATGTTACATTGCAAAAATATATGGGAAAGGGGCGAAAAATGTTGTAATGTGCTACAATTAAATACTTACAGAATTGAATACTCATAACTAGTATTAACAAATTAATATTATATAAGGATTTTAACATTGGCTTCTTGATTAATTTTTTTTTTTACTTTTCTTTAATGATTTTAATCATATTTGAAATTTAAAGTCAATTTTACGTAGCTCAAATTTTTCAGGCAAACAAAAATGAGAAACATTTATAATTAAATCTGAAGAAACGGGTATTTTTTTAGTAATTGTATAAAAATCCTAAAACAGCTGGTCATTGGGGGGAAAAAAGTGATGTATAGGATGAAAAAATTTGTGTTAAAATTTAAATTTATCATGAAATGTGAAGGGATATTGTGAATAGATTGTTATGTGATAATTCTAGAAATTAAAAATAAAAGTTTTTCACTATCGTATGAGTTGAAAATTTTAATTATATGCCCTGAAATGATATATATATATATATATATATATATATATATATATATATATATGTGTGTGTGTGTGTGTGTGTGCGTGTGTGTGTGTCTAGACCTTAATGAGATTAATAGCTAATTTCTAATTTATTGATTTTTAAAATTTTTGAATAATCATGCAAAATATTCCTAACAGTAATTTTTTAATTTTCTTTTATAAAGGAAACTAAAGGCTAATGAATAGACACGGGTAAGAACAGAAAAAAGGTGACAGTTATCAAGCAAATTTAGCTGTTTTATTTTCATTTGAGAAACAAAATTTCTATATATATAAAATTTCTATATATATAAATTATATATATATATATATATATATATATATATATATATATATATATATATATATATATATAAACTCAATGTACAATAACCCATCGGAAGTCCTGAGCCTACAGTGCCAATATCTGCTTTCATTTTCTAGGGCACTGGGGTGCAAAGCATATGACCCTGCCAACTAGTTAGCGTAACGCGAAATACTCAGTGTTTAGTTATCAACCATGCTTGGTTCTCAGTTTTATCGACCCACCGAAAGGAGAAAAAGCAGAGTCGAACTTGTCCAGCCAGTGTACAGAACTTCGAATCTATGAGTTGCTACTTCACCATCTGTCTTCATATATTAAGATAAAGAATGAAATTCTTATAGATTTATGAACAAAGATTTCTTATTTTTACAAGAATCATTTATGGGAGAAAGTTGAAGAGTTTCCAAATATGAGAAATAACGTTTTTTTGGTTCAAACTCAACAATTGTGTAACAAATAGCGTCTTGAAACAAAATGAGACTGATCAGTCTTCAAAGCTTTATAATCATTTTCTATTTCAATTCATATTATGAACTGGAAAGCGAAATACTATCATTTTCTGATACTATCATTACTTTCATTATTATTACATCAAATACTATCATTCATACTATCATTACTGGAAAGCGAAATACTTTCTATTATATCAGTTAAATCGATAGGCAACTGTTGCTGAAACCTCCAGGAATAATATCGATAGTTTGTAAAAGTTCTGCGCATTTCTATACCAAGGCATATGCTATTGAACATTACAACTGCTTCAGAAATTTGGTGTTTCACCCTTTTCATTAAATCGAGTCTTTATCAGCCATGATTATTTTTCACCACTTAGTAGGTTTCAAGTTGGAAGAGACTTTTCCAACTTGTTTTTATTTCTCAGAATGAATATATTACATATTTTAAAAATTTTCCCTCAATATTGTATGGCTGAAATGCAGCCGAATGGTTTATACTTTTGCTCTCGGTTCAACAGCTCATAGAATTGATTTCCACCTGGGCTGTAAATTTTTGTAGTGATTTGGATTCCTCCTCTTTAAACTTTAGGTGCTGATCTTACTATCCTTTGTTTCTAAAAAATGTGCTGCGTGAACAAAAACCAAATTTTATTATTTTTATACAAATTAGGTCTTAATGGACACATTTTAACCAACAATGTTTTTTTTCACATTTTCTGGAATCGAATTTTTTTTTTTGTCGAATTTAAACACCAATATGTTAATTTTAAAACTTTAATCTATTAAATTATAAATAAAATTTCATAAAATTATTATCCAATACAGTTTTTTTCAAAAAACGTCTTTTTGCATTCATCAATTTTTATCACAATTGAGCAGCTCTTTTTAGTGTTTTGATGACTTTATTATAAAGGGCCACTGACCATATTCGTATTAATTTATACAAGTACAAAATTTTTATGGTATTAATATTATATATATATATATATTACTCCATTAACGTAGCATAAACCTAATACTTTATTAAGGAATATTCAGATTTTTTATTTTAATCTGTACATAGAACTTGAATTCAATGCTGTTTAAGTGATTATATAGCTTTCTATTAAAAATTCAACATTTCTAAAGTTACTCTAAAATTTTGAATGTTTTAATAACGTGTAGATTCCACTTAAATACTTAACAACTTTCTATTTTCTTTTTCTGCTTAATTAATTTAATAAATGAATGGCTACATTTAACTTTTTTCGAATCCGGAGAGTAGTGCACTCTGTGTAATACTTTTCATTAGAAAATTTCAAAAACATAAGTTTAAAATTCTTATTTGTAGCAGTTAACTGACATTCTACATTAGTAAAATCATTATATTTTTACTAAAAATTGCAATGATTTCATTACATAAATGTCTTTCTTCTAGCGTTAGCTCGAAGTAAGATATTTATGTAATGATAGCAAACTAACATGATAACAACTTGAAAGTAAGTTGAAAGCTGAAATGGAAAGCAAGTTGAGTATAACAACTTGCTTTCAATCGTTTTCTTCTCAAATTTTGTTGCTATTAATTTTAACTGTCTTACATTTAAATTAATAATTATTTAACATTATTTTTTAATTTTCTCATATACATTTTGAAATAGGTAATTTTCTTCTCGGAAAATCTGCTAAAAAATTTCTTTGCATAATGAGATTTGTGGTAGTTCGGTGGGGTGAGACATCTCTCTTGTGGTTGGAAAGTTGTGGGTTCGATACCTGACCCCCTAGAGAGATCATCATGCTGAAAGAATTTAAACTTTTCCAGAGGGTAAACTGTTCCTTCGTAGATGGGCCATGGTGTATAAAAAATTATTCCATCTCAGGATTCACCTCTGATTCTGATTCCATATTGGAAAGGGGTTTAAAGTACATCTTCAGTAGTTTTCCCTTGTGACACGTAAATAAGACCCATTCTCTATAAAAAATCCTCTCTGAAGACAATTTTCTCTGTGGGTGTTGAAAGACCTTTCAGTGGCTTTCGAGGGTGGGCTGTCCACTACGTGGTGTCAAAATGCTTGTTTGCAATTAGCTGAGGGGTTCCAAAACGCTTACTTTCAGTAGAAGGATTTCCTTCATAAATCAATTTTTTTAATTGCATCTGTAATATAAAGCATATAACTTTATATATATAAATACTTTTTATTTTACACATAAAGCAATTAAAGATAATTTGACTCTCAGAAATAAGATAAGTGAAAATAATCCATAAAATTTATGGGTATTTTTATTTTTTTATTTTTTTAACTACTTATTAGGAGCTTCTTGAAGTCTATAGCTCCTGTCTAAACTTCCGTGGACCGTAAAGGCTAATTGACTACTTTGAGAATTCCTTGTAATACGGTTTCTGATGGCTGAAATAGACTGTCGAAAATGCATTGCAACAACCTAAACTTTTAACGAACATTTAGGTTAGATTGAGGTAAATTGTCAGTAAAAATGTTTAATTACCCTTTATAATTAAGATACGAAACACATCAAATTTATGGTAAACACATTGAATCCAGTTTACGAATTCTTATAATTCCTAAACTCAATTCTCCATATATAGTGTAAAAATGTATATCCAAATATAGTGTGTATATCCAAACATATATATCCAAATATACTGTAAAAATATCATATAGTGGTGGAAAAAAACACAGACGTCAAAAAAAAATATATTAGTAAAATGTATATGTGAAAGAATTCGAAGAAATCCTGAAAAATCTCTGCAAAAATTTCACAAGATTTAAATTTATCGAAGCATTTGAATGGAATCATCTCATTAAACAGGAATAAAAATTAAAAACTTACAAATCACAGTCCAAGAATAAACCTAGAAAAATAAAGTTGAAAAATTAAAAAAGCGCAAATAGCTACTGAAAAGACAGGCTGCTAATGATATCATGTTTTGGATGAGAAATTATTTTTGCAACAAGCTTTTCATAATAGAGAAAATAAAAGAATTTATGAAATTAATGCATAAATCAGCAAAAAGAATTGTTCAGAGTTTCCATAAACCATTTTCAGTACTAGCTTAAAGTGCTGTAAGCAAGGGAATAAAACTGACTTTTCTTTTTATTAAAAAAAAGCGCTAAAATTGACATATTGTATAAAAGTATTGAAATCTCACATGATTAACTAAGCCTAAAAATTATTTAAAAAAAGATTCATTCTCATTTTAAGAAAATTTGGCAACCACGCAGAAAGCAAAGATTGTTCAACAGTTTATAGAAACAGAAGCGTCCTTCCTTTATTTCCACAGAAGAATGGCCAGTATCTAGCCCTGATCTCAACTCACTAGATTATTTAATATGGGGAATAAATTAACAAACTTAAAACCACTGTTCACAATTCAATAATTACTACTTAAGATTTTGAATGAAATTCCATTCTTTATAATGCACGCCCCTGCAGAAGCCTTCCTAAAAATATTTTAATCTCTAATTAAAGTTTGTGTTGTGAGAATAGAATACACAAACATACATAAATTATAAACATTGAACAACAATGACTTTTACTATTATTTAACAAATTTTTTTTTATTATTATAGAAAAACTTATAGTAGGCACTCTGTATATATATATATATATATATATATATATATATATATATATATATAT